>CAMXCT020001032.1:0-145000 GCA_947184155.2 Cladocopium goreaui
CATCACCAAAATCCCGCGGAATTTCCCTCGCGCGGCTCTTGGTGGAGCAATCCAAAGCTGCTGCGATGAAGCACACGGACTGCAACTGCTCATGCAGCGATTGCTGCCTGAGGCTGTTGGATAGGTCATGACTCCTATCCAACATCCAATCCACTGAAATGGTCTCCCAACCACAAAAGATAAAGGCTTTGGACAGAGGTGTATTAGGCCCCGCATAAAGGTCCGCCATCCGTGGCAGCTGACAGTCAACTCTGTCTACGGGTCTTGCCTCATCCTGCCCAGCAGAAGTGCCCGCCTCTCCCGCTGGGCCCCGTCATGGCGAAATCTTCGCCCGACATTGGATAGCTCCATGCCCCGGCATACCACAAATGCGTTCACCACGAACCACGATACCACACTCTTGCACTGTCCATGTTGGAAAGCCTGGCAAATCTTGGAGCCATCGCGCATCACCTTGGCCACCTTCTTGCCACTAACCGGCTTGCCCAACGCAAACTGGGATGGTGGCTGGACTGCTGTCGCAGCTACTGTGGTGGGCTTGCTCGCCTCTGCCTTGGGAGCCCCGGGCACCGCATGTGGTACCCAATGGGCATCACGTGCCACACTGGTCTCCTTGATGACCTCCCCCAAGGACTTGGATGATTCCCGAAACTTGGCCACCCAATCGGAACGATCCTCAAGGTCCCGGGCTTCGAGCCAAGCTAACCTCTGTGACAACGGCAGTGCACTGGACTGACGCTTCGCTCTGTAGAAATATTGCATGACCACGTCCAGCGGCACCTCCACAAAGGTTGTCGAGTCAGCGCCAAGGGTCTTCTCCGCCGAGGCATCCCGCACATTAGCCCTGGGGGTCACTCCCGCCATGGCATATGCGACCAGCAAAGTAAGAAGACGATCCAGATAGTTCTCCCAGTCATGAGGGATCCTGTCCTCGTCCTCAGCCTCTTCGGTGTAGAGCCCTTCTGCCAGCTTCCTCTTCTTCTGAGTCGTGTGGAGCTGGTACTGCAAAGTGCGAACTTTCCACAAATTATAAACACACAGCATCCGCTTGGAGAGCTCCCTGCTGATACGAGAGAGCGTGGCATCAGCTGGATGAATCTCTGGTGGGAATCTCATCCGATACCGAACCCAGAAGTTGGATTTGACATCACGCAACTCTGTGTCAGCCAACATGGTATCAAGATCGCTGACACTGATCTTGGACCTGTCCTGGTCCTGGTTCTTGTAGTACAGAGTCACGGCAGTCCAAGCTCTGCGCAACCTAGAGCCTTGAATCAACCTATCATCACCGAGTTGCAACTTGGCCAAGAACGTGTCGACTTTCGACTCATCCTCAAAGAGGAACCGAAACTCCTCCAAGTTCTGAATCTTGGTGGCCAACAACGCCTTGGTCACAACGGGGTCCAACGAAAAATTCAGCCCTAAAGACTCCATGGTTTCCTGAATGGTGGTACTCTCCACCGGAACCAATCGAATACTAGTCATTTTCTCAAGGTAACTCCTTGTATGACTTGAACATTCAAAGCTGCTCACCCCCAAACATGCCTCCCGCATGCTGCACATCACCTGCCATCCAGGGACAGAAGGAGGTGACGGGGGGGGTAAGACAAGAACTCCCCTGTTCCTCAGGGGTACGACAGACTGCATCCTAGTCTCTATCCCCGGCACACATCATGTAGCTTGTCCTCACAGATACCTGTGTAAGCTACCTCATGACATACCGGTAAGACTAGTTATCACAGCCTATCATGACTTCATCCTCCCGGATGTTGAGAGGGCCTTTTTCCACGCAGAAGTCAAGCTCTCAAATGGTTCAAATGCATGTTAGCCTACGGGCAAGCTATGGACCACATTGATCAGCTTACCAAAATCGGCCCTGTGCGTCTCTTATTCAAATGAATTCTGGTGCGCCACTCCTGACAAGGTCAGCGTGGATGCCAGCTCGCTGCTGCTCGCACCAAACAACCGTCACAAAAAGCGCGGCCCCAAGCCATGGCCTCCCTCATGTCCTGCGTCGTCATTGGCTTCACCAAGCGGATTGCACGCTCAGCAGATTGCTTGTGGGAGCAGAGGGTCTGGCCGTTGCTGAGCTCCAGATGAACCTTTGAACGCAGTGTCGCAATGTAGCCGCAGGGCTCTGGGAACGGGTTCCTGAGGGAGCTGGTCCTGAGAGTCGTGTCCACCCACGACCTCATACCCGTTTCATTGATGATCCCCGGAATGTCCAACGAGCGCCTGCAGCTCTTCACGTAGGCCACTGCAACATCCCAGCTCTCCTGGGCTAGCAGCGCACGGAACACACAGCCCCCAACACCTGCTCGGTGGCGCCCTGATAGGCAATGGATCAAGGCCGACTCGCCTGCATACATCGTATTGCGCAGCAAAGGCCAGACTTCTTCGAAGTCCCTGTTCCTCGAACCACCATGGGCCACACACAAGTGTTTCAATAGGGCATCTGTGAGCACCACTCCTCCTCTGGATGATGGGGCTTCGGCCATGCACGCAATCTGAAGGGTAACTCCCTTTGGAAAGCGGTTTGCCGTGTTCCTGGTTGGAATTCCACTCAGCCACAGCTTGCCCCCTGCCCTATTCTGATAAATAAGGCTCGGGCTCTCCGCTGTCTTGCCGTGGACTGTCGCCAACCTGTCGAACTTCTGGTCGGGCCCTCGAGTATCCAGTGCCTCTGGAATCGGAAGGTCCTCCTCCTCAACTTCGACTTCTTCTTCTTCCGAACTGGTCACCAGGGCTGGTAATGGCGCAGGAGGTGGAGCTGGGGCTGCTTTGGCCTTCTTCGCTGGCGGTGCCTTAGACGGCGGCCCTTGTGGGGACCGTGGGCGCCTCACTGACGCCTTAGGAGGGGCAGCTGGCTCCGGAGGTCGCTCCTCCGTGGATTTGCTAGTAGGCTTGGCCTTAGCAGATCCCGAACCAGGCCCTTCGCCAGTCATCTCCTCCACCTTGATGAACTTCTTGTCGTGGCATTCACATGCCGGATGGCCTCCACCGCAAACTCGTCCAGCTTTGCGCAGAATGGCGCATGCATGGCGACCAGGGCACACTTCCTTCTCCAGGGGGCAAGACCTTGTCTGAAAAGCTCCACAAATGGGTGCCCCATTCTTCATGAATGCGCTCAGCACCTTCCCATTGAGAGATGCCGGCATCGCAGACAGGCCACCCTTGGATTGTGCCTCTTCTCGCTTGGCCGCGGCCTTGAGCTTGAGCGCCTCCGACAGCTGGAAGCGCGCCTGCATCTCAGCCTTCGTCAAAGGAGCTGCCCAAATGACCCTGGATTCCTGCTTCAGCACCTTGTCTACGTTCTGGCGCGCATACTCCAGGGCCTCAGCGTAGGTCTCCGTTGGGATGGTCTCCCATGACTCATGGGCAAGCAGCTTCTCCACAGCCAGCCGCACAATGTGTTTGGTCCTCAATGAGGACTCGTACCTAGCCGCACTGTAGTGCATAGGCATTGTCGCCTCCTTTGGGATCTGGGAACGATCTGCCCAGTCCCCCAATGAGCATAGCTCGAGAGGCGTCAGCTTCATCAGAGTGCCCACTGTAGGTGCTGCTCGCCGCCAGGAGTAGGAAGACAAATCCTCTGTATTCTGGACCAAGTGCTCAAAGACCTCACGATTGAGCTCGTTGACGAACTTCAATGTGTATGCGGTGCCCTCCGCATCAAAGCACAACCCTGGGGTTGCTTGCTTAGCCTTATCCAGACTGCTGTAGTCCCTGAATAGGGCCGAGCCCCAAGCCCATCCGTTGACGAATGTGGCCGGAATGCTGAAGGAGAACCCGCCCCTGTTGGCCTTCTGCTTCCCCTTCGTGCAGTAGCCATGAAAGGAGCTAGGGGTCACTTTGACTGGCCTGGCACGCATGATGTGCTGGTATCGCAGGACACCAAAGGTAACCAGCCAGCTGGACAGTAAGCCCCTCCAACGCGGGTCCCCTGCTTCATACAACGATTGAATCTTCTCTTCAAGCGCTGCAATCATTGGGGGCTCAACTGCAACAGCCTGTTCTGGGTTTGCCTGTTTGGGTGGATTCTTACGAGCTGGGACTGGTACATCACTGAAGTCCCATTGCAACCGACCATGTTTGGAGAACCACTTCAAGGAGTGAAAGGCTCGGTAAGGCCCCGACGTGCCATTCTGCAAGAAGCCATAGAGGTCCAATGCATCCGGTGGGAACAAGCGGTCCTTCTGCTCCATGTAGGCCCGCAACTCAGCCCAAGACTTCAGGGCGTTCACCACCGTCGCTCCTTCGGCCTCTGTGACCTTCCGCTTAGACAAAGTATCCAGAGCATCCTGACACTGAGCGTACCTCTCCGGGGTCAACTCCCCTTGAGGACGCATGACCTTGGCCTGAGAAAAGGCCTTCCTCAATGCCGCAGCTCGTAGCAGCACCGTCTCTGGTTGATCTGGGCCTGGCCGGACTCGAAGAGCTTGGACCATCTTGCTCTTCTTCATCATGGACGCCTTGGGCGCAGGCCATGTCGTTGGCCGATCTCTGGAACCCGAGCTCTCAGCCACGGCAGCCGCTTGAGGGATGAGGTCAGCTTCGGCAGTCTTGGATCGCGCTTGCAACCACGCATCTGCCACATGGTGTCCTCCATGTGCAACTGCGCTGTCATAGGATGCAAACGCATATGCGAAGTCAGTCTCATCATGTAGTCCCCATTGAGCTCGCCACTGTTCAACACGAGTGGATGCCACCCTCTCCATCGCCGTCTCTGCACAAGGTGGAGCCTCACCAGCAGCCTGCACCGCGTAGGCACCTGGGTGGTACGCCATGGCGACGCCTGACACCACCGCTGCCAAGGTTTGGAGCGTACGGGCTCGGCCTGAAACTGCAGACCAAACCTCAGTATCATCAGGTGACAAACAAACATCACTAGGCCGCAGCTGCTGCATATGGGTCTCGACGCAAGACGGGGTGACATCCTGGACACTGGGAGGGTGGACAGGTGCTGCACACGGAGGAGAAGCATCGCTCACAGAGCTCAGGTGTCGGCAGTCCACAAGCCTTGCAAGGTGGCAAGGGTTCCTCCCCAGCCTCCATGGCACCAAGCCAACCCCATAACGACCGGACTGCTCTGGCCCGTGGTGCTCTCCACGCAACCAGGTCAGCCGGGATGGGCACCAAGGATGGGTCCCTCCATCCACGCTGTGGGGATTGCCAGGTCCTCCACACATCCCAAAGTTCGGTGAGGTCGACCATGCTATCGGCATTGTGCTCGATGAAGGCGACCAAGCCAAAGATGTTGTCCGGCGCAAAGTCCCGAGCCGTCCAATGAGTCCGCAGCGGCTCGATGAGTAGCAAATCCAGCTTCGCCTCGCCCAGGCGATCATAGTAGGATTGCCACGCACGCCGCGGGTCACTCCCGGGCAGAGCCAAGATAGCTGAGCTGTTCCATGTGCCGATCCAAGGGAACTTGAATCCTCCCTGATACTCAGTACACCTCCTACAGTTTTCTTCCATACAAGGTGACCGTCTGAAAGGGGGAAGTCCCTGCACCCCCAACCCAATTGGATGTGGGGGGAAATTATCAATTTGGCACACGGACGCCCACAGTCGGGTGGCCTCTGCCACCAAGCCCCGCTGGAGTAGGCTCTCCACATGCGTCTTGAACTCGTAGTAGGCAGCCGCATGAAGCAGCTCCACATCCGTGTGGGCCGCCTCATTCCAACCGGGCCGAACGACGATGGAGGCCCTTGGCATCGAGGGGGTGACCTCCCACCTTCGTAACCTCTGTACTCTAGGGTAACGCCCTAGTAGAGGAACGAGAAACCACTGAACCTAGGGTAACTCCCTAGAAGTGGTGTGGGTACCCCAACAAAAGAAAGAACGATGAAGCCAGTTTGGCTCAGACTTGAGCCAAAATGGATTCATCAGCTTACATACTCACCCTAATGATAATGCACACCCAGTGCCTGCCAAACACGATGCATACATATATACATACGGTAGGAACTGAAATTCGTCGAGAGAGAGAGAGAGAGAGAATTAAGTACACTACAAGCAGGGCGTTGCTGGGATGCATTCCTTTCTGGCATGTGCTGGCTTTACCTTTGAGACAGCCAAAGCATCAATTTGCAGCCAGGGATCGATGGAGCCAGCTTCTCCGGCAGAGAAGCACCTTGCTGTCATGCGATCTATGCTTTTCAAAAGCCCGTGAACACATCAAAGCATCCTAGCTCTGCATTATGCTAGAATCCTTCTTGTCCATCAGTCTTGCATCACCAAACACGCTACTTCTCCCTGCTTCTCCAGGTTCACAGTCACAGGCTGCATTGCTGATAGTTGGCCAAAGCACTGCGCATCAAATGAAGATACTGTTGGTTCACTGGCTGTTGCCAGTGGTGCTAAGCCACTAAGCCAGAGAAAAATGTACCTCACTGCGAATCCGAAATGAGGTGAAGGTCGAAAGGATGCATCATGAACGGGGACCATGATGTTACACTGCCCAGCCTGGCCACGGCACCAAGAGTCATCCATGAATCTTGTGGGTGAAACAAAGCTTTTGCGCAGAAAACAAGGTGATCACTGCTAAGTCAGCTAGTCAGCTAGTCGTGTCTACGATCATGGGTTTTTTTTGCCATCCATGCCATCCTTTGGTCTTCGAAGACCTGACAAAAACCCAAATGCCATGCTTGAGCCCGTCTGAGCTGTTCGGAAGGCGAGTCTTCAAGCTTGGCTTTGCCACGGAGTCAAAAATTAGGGAGATCGTGCACATATGAGTATCTCACACAGTTGCATACTCAAAACATCTCAAAACTATACAACGGTGACATATGTGTACATAACATACAGTGACTAACTCTGATTTGTGCTTATGTTGTGAACAGCGATTACATGCATATTATGTATATATAATTATATATATATTTATATTTAATTTAATTTATTTATACGATTTATATGTGTGTGTGTGTGTGTACACAATCATACGAAAGTAGTCTGGTTGGTCACTACCGGGATTTCAGGAGTGAAAATCTGGCAGCACTGCTCAGGCGAACGCGATCGGCCCCAACCTGATCCGAGAGCGAAGAAGTAAACTTCCTTGAGGGTCGGCACAAAAAACCGATGAACCTCGGCGAAAAGAGCTGGTCAGATTGGTTGGGTTCGCCAAGATCGGGAAGATCCTTGTAGGAATAGCCTCTGGCAATGAAACATAGCCGAGACATCCACAAACTAAATGGATGTATTAAATTTGTAAGAGGAAAATCATCTCGTTATGAAAAATTGTGAGCAATTGGACCCACACTATACGAAACATGACGAACACACCAAGACTGCACTCAGCTTCAGGCGGTTGAGTCGGATAGTCCTGGACCTGCAGACTGACTCCATCAATTTCAACAAAGCCACAGCAAGCGCTGTCAAAATGTTGCTCTGTGCTCCAAACCCATTTGTATGTTTGGTTCAGCGGCAGCCAACACCTCAGCAACTCACAACTTTTCATGTGAAGCATCTTCAGATCACCTCATTGGATCAATCTTAGACTGGAACAATCTCACCCCATGATATACACCTTAAAAAACCCTCCAGTAAACTAACATAGCTATGGAAAATGGCCAATCATAAATGATTTACTTTTAAAAGATAGGCTTTTCCATAGCTGTGTTAGTTCACCGAAGTTAGTTCACCAAGGTTATAATGTTATATATATATATATTATATATATATATATACGTATGTATATATAATATTATATAATACAATCTCATCCTTAAAAAATGCCCCTGGGGCCAAAAGCCGCGTGCTCGTGTTGTAGGTCCCAGGGCATATCCTCGGAGCAGCAACTGACCGACCTGGTTTTGGTGCTTCAACCTGAGACGCCGGCCCGACGCAAACAGGGTTGGCCATGTCCAACCTGAAGGCTGAGGGAAGAACGGGGCTGGTGAAAAAATGGGGGGGATATCAACATGTTTCTACATGTTAATATGATATTCATATGATATTCATATGATATTCATATGATATTCATATGATATTCATATGATATGCAGATATGCATTGATAGGTTAAATATCCATCCATTCTCCATCCATATCCCCAAACAAAATACCATTTAGACATATCGAAACAGGACCCAAACATTGTTGGAACATGTTGGAACTGTGCTGTTCTTGTCTCAAACACAAAGGTTTTGCGTCTGGGTTGGAGTCTCAGCAAGATTTTCTGGCCTCTTGTCATTTCCTTGAAAAACCCACTGGCTGCTCTCTTGCATGCAGAAGTAGAGAAACGGCTTGTCCTGCCATCGGGTGTTGATCCAGCTCAGTCTGGTCTGGAGACACCCTAGCCATGTGAAACAGCGAAAGGGGAACATGGAACAAGTGTCTCGCCGTACGGCACTTGCCAATCAAATATACCTGTGCCCGTGCGTGTGAAATCGAAACAAATGGTGCAAAGTTTATTGACTTTTCCTCTTTTGAACTGGCCCCAACTGAGTCAGACTCCGTATGATTCCGTATGTATCACTTCTGACCACTCCGGCCCTCATTGTCTAGGTGCCAGGCCCGATTGATCCCACGACCACAGAGATGTCCATTGAGATCAGGGAGGCGCCTTTGCTGCAGATCCAACAGGGGGGGGATTGGGTGAAGTGCATGCTATCGCTTCATTATGCACCATGGCTGAGCTTCAAACAAACATTGGGCTATCTGTTCCGTACTCTCTCTCTCTCTCTCCCCATCGATTCCGTACGTTTCTCATAATTCTATAACTAGATCTGTATATATATATATATAATAAATATATAGTTGTTTATTTATTTATCTATGTAATTATACATTTATTGATATAGTTATATATGTTTTGTATTTATGTGTGTGCGTGTGTGCGTCTGGCTTCATGTGTGTCTGTGCGTGCAAGTTTTGCATGAGAGTTGACAGAAGTTTCTGCCCTGGGCGCCGGGCACAAGGTTGCTAAGGTCCCCCTTTTGGAGGGCCTGAATCTAGGAACAAAAAGGTGGTTTCACAAGGGCGTTAAACACTACCTTACTGAACATCTGAATATGAAATCCGCCCCTACTGAAGGTGTCGGAGCGTGGTAGTTTAATGTGGAGCGATGCATTGCCTCTCGCATGATGCTACAGCTTCAGCTTAGGCGGGAAATACCCAAAATCTTCATTCTGAGAGCAAATCAAAATAAACACTAAACGCCTAAGCTCTGAAATTCTGACATTTTGACTCCATTGAGTGTTCCAATGTAAATTCAATCTTATCAGAAAAAAGAAACCATAGCAAGAATTATAAGAAATCATCAGGCATGTACCATCAGAACAGTTTTGTACCATAAAAACATACAACTGCAACATAAGAATTACTGTACATCTAAAACTTTATCAAACCCCTCTGGTGAAACCTCATTCTGTTCTTAAATGATCTTAAATGTATATAGATAGTAAGGCAAAGAAGTAATCAAAACAAGTCAAGATGCATGCAAAAATTCTAAAAAGACCGCATCAGGGTTCGGTGCTCGTCGCGGAGTGACTCGAATACAGTACTACAACATACTACAACATATCACACGACGTGGTCCACCGTGCGTTGAGGACTTGCAAGGCCACCGGGCGTCCATCAGATCAGCACCGTTCATTCTTGAATCTCTCGTGACATCTCGTGACATATGATTCATCTTCATTTCTACACCCAGGAGCTTGCAGACAAAATCTGCTGCCATTGGAACGCGAAGCTTGACCGCTGAGGTCCCGGCATCACTGCAAACAAAAATAAAAAGCCCCAGGCAGATGACGAAGGGGATGATCCAACACGCATCTGTACACCTGGCGTTCTTATCCCTTACCATAACGCTCCACATATCTTGCGTCCTTGAGATGGATCATGATGGATCTGGGTTGTCGGCCCCTGATTTCAATCCTTTTTCAACGCTTGAGACTGGCCAAATTTATCCAAATTTCCTATAAAATATCAGTGGCTTTCTGATCTTCTCCGCCTTGGGCGGTTGGATCATTTTTGGTTTTTGGATGTTTTTGGATCGTGGCATAGGCATTGCAGTTTTGCAGAGCCAGAGTTTTCTCGTAAATTTGACCACGCGAGAAATTCGGACATCACAAGAATCACTTGACAAAAGCATGCTGAAACCATCTCAAAAGTTTGGTTACAGTATCCCGTGGAAAGGAGTTCTTCAATGACCCATGGATGCGCATCCTCTGTTGCAACGCAGGACGAATTCCGCTGCTCAGGTGGACGTGCTAGAGCCGTGCCACGGTGGTGATGAAAGTGGTGACCTTAGGCGGTGGTTTTCACATCAGGTGGTGTAAATCCAATAAGATAACCCCAGGATCTGCGAAGAAACAACGGCAGGTGGCTAGAACAATATATACAAGGCAAAAGCAATCAAGGGCAACAAGGCTACATACATGCGTACGGTTTTGTGTGTCTGCATGCCTATCATGATTATATTATATATATATAGTTAATTAATTAACTATATAATATATGTATGTGTGTGTGTTTGTGTGTGTATGTATGTATGTATGTATGTATGTATGTATGTATGTATGTATGTATGTATGTATGTATGTATGTATGTATGTATGTATGTATGTATGTATGTATGTATGTATGTATGTATGTATGTATGTATGTATGTATGTATGTATGTATGTTATGTATGTGTGTGTATGTATGTATGTATGTATGTGCAGTATGTATGTATGTATGTATGTATGTATGTATGCATGCATGTATATGTATGTATATGTATGTATAGTATGTATATGTATGTGTATGAATGTATGTGTATGTGTATGTATATGTGTGTATGTATGTATGTATGTATGTATGTATGTATGTATGTATGTATGTATGTATGTATGTATGTATGTATGTATGTATGTATGTATGTATGTATGTATGTATGTATGTATGTATGTATGTATGTATGTATGTATGTATGTATGTATGTGAAAAAATACAGACCCCCAGATTGATACGTCTTCTGGACGATGTCTGTGTATTTGTCTGTGTCACCTGCTTGAAGGTGCCAAGACACATCGTTGGCCCTCAATGCGACGATCTGACTGGCCATCACCTGGATTTTGCAATGCCGGGCATCCAGGATGCATCAACCATCTTCTCCATACGGTAGAACAACAACGGACTGTCCATGGGTGTTAAGGGATGCAAACATTCATATGATTTCATATGGGCGTGTCTAGAATATGTTACTTCCCCAAAAATCATAACTGTCAGTGGCCAAATCTGGGCGCCATCCACCGCAACAGGTGCACCGGGACCCACGGTCCGCCTCCACCAAAACTGTTGGCCCCAACTCCGCCCGCGGAAAGGCGTGGCTGACGAAGGCTTTGGCATCATCCCTCGGTGGCGGCCTGCGGGCGACACATCTGCAATCTATCACATTCTATAATATACATTAATGTACAATAATTATGAATGATAATTCAATAAACATCAATAAACTGTGATAGTTCTGAAAGTTCAATAAATTTCAACCATACAATCCATCATCATAATGCCATGATAGTCATAGGGGGACCATTCTTTCCATGGCTACATCATCTGGTCCAGATTATGATTATGCCCCCACAATAATGAGGAAAATAGTCTCACAGTATCACCAGATCTCATGGAGACAGCGTTGTCCTTTACACTTGATGGTAGCTTTCTTTTTCCATCATCATTGGGGATCTCCAAATTGTTGTGATAATGAGACTTGCAGTATTACTGTGGTGATGTCATCTACCGGGGACATCTTCATGGAATTATCGCGATATATGTAGTATAAAATATATATGTGTGTGTGTGCATATGTATATATATATAATATTTATATAAGGACTTGGTGCCCTTTTTGGTGGAAAATGGCATATCCTGGTTGATCCTCATTCGCAGTTCTAGTTCTTTCTACTTGTTTGCTTTGTTGCTGGAGTCTGATGACATGTTGGATGGCGAGCGCCATCCACCGGCTCTCCCAAGGCCTGCGTAGTGTCTCACCTCCCTCACCTTTGCTGGTCTTCACCGCATTTCTCCACAGCACTTGTGCCAGTGGCGCTATATCCTCTAGCCTGCCAGGAAACTGCTGTGGTTCAAATCCACAAGCGGCCAATAAATAAGGTCAAGAACGAGCACATGGTCAAAAAAAATGTGTACAGTATCTTACAGTGTTTGCATCTCCGCCACCTACATTTTGTTGTTTGCACTTCAGAACCATGACCACAATATCCAAAATGAAATGGTTTGCTCAGCTTGCTCGCCTGTCATCGGGTGCATGCTCCAACGGCCTGGAGCGTGGCTTCAGGGCAAAAACGGACGTCTCTTATACTCGTGTGAACGTGTGTGAACCATTTCCATCGATCTTCCCTTGGTCTGCCACGGTCTCCCAGAATGGCACCAGAGCACCATAGAGTGGCTATAAGTAGCTAGGATCTTCTTAGTGACTCGGGGTATCTCAGGGTTGGAGTGGCTCTCTAAATGCTGTATGCCCCACAGCAGCTGTCAGGGCCCCGGCATATCGTTCTCATCTTCAGCAACAGCAATGTAGCGCAGCCAGAAGCACAGCAACAGAACCAACGGCTTGACTGAAGCTGTATCCATCTTTGGGAAGGCTGGAAGGCAACTCATACCTCAGACCCACTCATCAACTTTCGAACGCGATCCATGGTGAATGTGCTTAATTAATTAAGTTATACATATATATACATACACATCCGTGTGCTTCATGTCGGCCAAGTTTGCAATTTTTGTGTTTGCGCATGACCTGGCTCTATCTGGAAGCCTTGTGGCCTCGGAACTTTCGGCCAACTGGTTGTGATTTTACATGATTTTACCAGCAACCATATCCCAGCCGCAGCCGAGATGCAGCAGGTCTCAATCTGCTGGGTGCCATTCAGGGCCAAGGCGTAGAGCTCCTGGTCACTGCCTTGGAGTCTCTCGTAGACCTCCTCCTGGCAGGCTGGAGACTTGGAGAGGGCGTACTAGGAAAAAAACACGGGGATCTCATGCCATGTAAGGACGGAAAGCCACACATTATATGTGTGTCTATGGGAGTGCGGGGGTGTTTAGGGGTCGGGGTTGTAGGTGCAAACCAGTGACTCTGTGCTGTTGAAAAAAATGAAAAAGCAACAGCGTACCAAATGGAAAGGGAAATAGAAAAATCTAGGACTCTTAACGATACCATCCCGATATCAGTGTGCTCCAACACAAACTCTCCTTGTAGCTCTCCAAATCAAATCCTTCAGGGGCTGTGACGGCATGTTCCAGAACCACCTTAGGCAGGCAGCACATGGCACCAGGCCCTAATCGACTGTTGCTGTAGATTGTAGATTGGTGTTGTGCCAGGGCATGCCATGTGCGGACTATTCTCTCATGTTCCCTCCCCTTTACCATCTCTCATCCCTCTTTCTGCTTCTTTCTGTGCACACGTTGTCACATTGAAAATGCTTTAGAACTTTCAGAAGCCCCACTTTCAGCATGGGACTTCCCCTAGACATGGTGACAGATAGTGACAGCATGTGACAGCCGAGTCACAGCAAGATATTTGCCCAAGAAGTCACTCACAATGTGATCGGCTACTGCATCTTTGACACGACGAAAGCCGCGTAAAAGACCCAAATAACAAATCGCTTGCCCGGCACCTGGGAATGCAAGAGCGCATTCCAGGCCCGTTTAGAAAGACTCTAAGGCCTCACCTATCAGGCCTCTATCAGTCTATCGATAGTCTACCGAGCCCACCGTTCTCTTCCACTTCACAAGCTTTTAGCATCTTAGAGCTATTTAGAGCTGCTAGTGGGGTTTACTGAAAGCAGAGTTGTCCACCAAGTCCTGCACACCAGCATCAAGCGGAAAGCTCTGGGCATCACTAGGTAAATGCTGTTTTGATCTTTTTTGAATGCGACTAGATCCACCAGCCAAAGGTGTCCATGACTGCATGTGAGCTCATCTAAAAAATGAAGGCCACTCTTCGAGCTAATTTTGGCAGATGTGGACACAAATTGGTAGGGTATAACAGTCTGACCAATACAATTGATGCATTTTGACGCTCCATTCCAATGTTTGCACGTGCCAACACCTAAGGAAGAGCAACGTGAGTTGTTGATGAATGTTGGCCAGCTACCATGGAAGACTTTTGATTGCATCTCGGAGAAGGGTACAGCATCTTGAACGAAGAGGCAGCCGCCATTCAAGACAGCATCCCAGTGGGGCCGTCCAGACGGAAATTTGTCCTGTCAAAATTTAGGATGAGAGTTCCTCTTTATAAGGTGCAAATAAGTTGACACATCTTATATGAGCGAGGCGTGACTGAAGCACATCACCGTCCTCGACAACCCAACGTACGAAGTCCTCACATATCACAGGACATCGGTCAGCAACTCCAGAAATCTTCTGAGTTTCCTGGCTATGGCAGACCCAAAAGAAGAACAGCCTTGTCTATCATGTTCTATCATAGGCTGCGAATGCTCTACGACCTCCATGCCAGTGTCATCTGCAAGACATCATTACATTTTTGACACGAAATCTAGGATAATATCCATGGATTTCATATGATTTCATAGATCTACCGGAATCTACCGCACATATCCGGAGATTTTCACCGAGCACACAAAGGAGCAGGCCTCAAGAAGATCCGGAGTCACGTGGTACACCACACGTTCGCCTGCTCAGCAAACCATCGACTAATGAGATCATCGGCGCCGCCAAGCTCACTGGGAACAATGACCGTGATCAACAAAAATATGTGGCATATTGTGGCATGATTCCTTATCTTATATAAATATGTTTACTGTATACATGTATTATATATATATATGATTGTATATGCATGCATGCATGCATGCATGCATGCATGCATGCATGCATGCATGGATGGATGGATGGATGGATGTAGGTAGGCAGGTAGGTAGGCATGTATATGTATATATGTATATCTGTATGTCTGTCTCTCTCTCTCTCTCTTTTTCTCTCTTCATCGCCTACAAACCAGATATATTTGTGATAATCTGTGTAATTATTGACTTAATTTATCTTAATTTAAATCGGTTTCGGTTTTACTTTATTTCTACCATGCAGGAGCTACCACGGCAACAGGCAGCTATAGTGCATCTTTCCAGCATGCAGCTGAATGCTGGCCCAGCCACACACCATCTTGGGGAAGCGCCACTTGGCTTGGATGTACCTGAGATAAGTCTTCAGCAACACCAAGTGTGACGCCCGGGACGGCGTGAATCGCAGGAGGGTTTGACCGTATCCCAGTTCATCTCTCAGAGAGAGAAAATATTCTATAGGCATTTGTTAACATCTACCATCAATATAATTTATATAATATATATATATATAACTTATTAATAAATGTATATATATAAGAACTGCGACATACACTTGCGCGAAACACGTTGAAAAGCAACATGCACTTTGACACGTCTCGTATTGCAGATTTAACCAACAGCAAACCAATCGCCCAGCAATGGCGATGCAGTGGTTGTCAATGGTGGAGATTGAGACATACATACCATATTTCATGAATCGAACGATACCCACATTAGTGCATGCGTTCCAACCTTAGTGCTGGAACTGCGTCAATGATGTATGAAGACACCCTGTCGTGGAAGACAGTCTCGGAAGCATTGTGTCATTGCGACGACATCTTGCGTTTGTGATGTAACTTTCTGTGACTTGATGATCTTGATGGGGCACTGGTTTCTTCAATGTGACAAATCGTCGCATCCCGATTTGGCACTATGTTGGTAATGACGTGCTCGTGGGACTTTCGATTTAGTCAGTCACATTTCATTGTCTGATCGAAAATAAATGCCTTGCCTACAGTAACTTCTGATCTGTACGTTACGGATACATGTGTTCTACTATATGTTACATATTAGGCCTTCCACTATGTTGAGATGTTACTGTATAACTTGATGCCCCTGGGTTTGCGAACCCAGGGACGTGCTTGATGACCCTCTGCGGGGAATCTGCTGTCCGGCAATCCTGGTTTTCAGCACTTTCTTTCATAAACCCTAAAAAGAACTTAGAAAAACCGTAGGAAAAACCCTTATATAGTTAACCCAACAGAAACCCTAAATGAACCCTAAAGCAACTCTAAAAGAACCCTAAAGAAACCCTGACAAAAACCGTATGAAAGTGCTTATACTGAAGTACCTGTGGGGCGTAGCGCACGTTCTGCGGGCACTAATAGAGCACTCCAAAATGTTATGGGTGATCATCATCAAAATAGTATATATTACATATATGATTATCAAAGAATAGAAAATAATATTTTTAAAAAGTATAATGAATATAAAAGTGCCGTGTGGGAATGTTTTAGATAATGTATCCTCCACTTGGAGGATCAGCCCACTTAGACACTTCGTAAGTGCTCAACAACCCTGGTCAAGTGACTCCCTTAAGTTGGTTAGCCCATCAAAAAAGTGTGCCTATTTCAGTATGGTTAGTAAGCACACTAACTGATATATAATGATATATATATATATTATATATATTATATATATATTATATATATATATATGTATGTATATTATATAGTGACTATATATATATATATTATGTATGGAGGTTTCCTAAAATGCTACCCCCAAAACCATCCATATAACCCCATTTAAAAGGAAAGCCCCCATCCGTGGGATGATTTTTCGAAGGTGTGCGATGGCATCTGGTTGAATCCGATTCCCATCATTCTGGTTGATACCCCACATTGAGGATTGAGGATAGTGGCTTATCACGTGAATAATATATTATACAGTGTGTATATATATGTGTGTGTGTATGTATATATGTATATGTATATATATATGTATATGTATATATATATATATATATCGTACTAATAATGTTTAATAACATTTAATAACTTCCTTAATCATCCTTAATCACCATTACCATCTCTATTAACAAACAAAAAACCCCAAAAAAAAACAATCATCAATGAACTATAGTTAATATCAACATATATTCACCATTATTAACCACTATTAAATGAGAATTACATATCATCGTTGTGTCATTATGTGTCAGGCCACTCCGCAAGGTCATCGCCAAAGCTTTTCCGGGCCATCGCCACTGCTGCTGCCACAGGACCATCACCAAGCCTTGGCCGAGAAATTTCACGCTTGAGAGTGGTTGATCATCACTTTTTCCTGTGAGAAATGGACAACTTGGCATGATTTGGCATGTAATAACCACATGTTCAGATATGTTTGGGTAATTGTGTGTTAACCATCCCTGGCTCCTTAGCTCCCCTAATTGGCCCTAATGACGCCTAATATTGCAGACAAGATACTTGACCCCTTGCAAAATGGCAATTGAAAAATCTGAACCGCGACTATGAGCCATGTAGATCTGTCCATAATCAGGACTCAACCGGAGCCTGCGGAACTCCACCATCGTCTTTTTCTCATGCGCGTTCTGGAGCACCAACGGTCACATCTGGCCTCACATTGTTTGGAATTTTATGACTCAGGGGATCTTAGGGGATTAGGCAGAGCCTTTCTTTGCCCCCATGTTTTTTCGGAACCTCCTGGAGGCTCTTGTACCACTTGCCTTGCCAAAAGGCAGGGTGCGACCAGCGGGGTTCCATACAACAGCAAGCCTGCGTCGAATAGTCGTCGATTTTCTGACGAACTTCCCGCTCCTCTTTAACTCCAACTCTACACAAAGGAAGCATGAACTCAGACTTCTTGGGACATTCCAATGGGCCATCCACTCCATCTTTACATGTCTCCATCAAGCGAAGCAGCCAGTCGGAGGGATCAAAGTTCTTGGTGTTGTGCATTGAGAGGAACAGCACTGGCACCCCTTGAGGGTACCACTTTGGATCAAAGAACAGCTTCTTGTCGAGGCTTTTCTGCAAGAGAAAGAGGTTGGGTTCAAGGTCGAACTTGCACCATGATTTACTGACTTTGTGGCGCCACAAGTTTACGTTCATCATGTCTTCATCTTCCCACATTGCATTGCTCATTTCCACATGTCTCTTGACCTTGGGACCTTGTCGCACGAGCTCCAACAATCCCAGTGACCCATTGCGTACCATCTCCAGGTCATGAATTAACGTGGAGGTCTTCCGCCCAGTGGCGGCGAGCATTCGTTCATGCATCAGATCACCAAACCACACCAAAGCCCAGAAGGACCAGGTGGGATGGGCGTGATTCCATCGCATGGTTTGAGGACCATCCCAACCTTTAAAGGCGTAGTGGGCATAAGGATTTCCCGGTGTTTCATCGCGAGACATCCAATGCACTGGCAGAATGGGCCAAGGATATCGCTCCTGGCTTTCACGCCGCGTACCCTCAAAAACTTCATCCATTCCTTTGAAAATCATTTGGTCAGTGTCCAATTGGATGCCCACCAGAGTTCGAGCCGCGAGAATTGATCGGACCTTGTTGAAGTTGAAGGAGACCCCGCGGGAAATATGCCTCATTCGATAAACAATGACATTTCGCATGGACTGCCAAGAGAGCGGCGGTACAAACTCAGTGCCGAAAACCACCACGATCAAAGGGCGAGTTGAAAATAGATCGATGGAACGAATCAAATTTGTTGCCTGCCATTCGTAGGTGCCATCTTTGGAGCCCCCAACATAAGTGACATAAGCTTCCTCTACCCAGGGTGATGCGGAGCTAGTCCACCGAAGGAATTGACTTGAGAAGTCGCACTCCAACCAAACTTCCAGTTCAGGCTGCAGCTGCTTGTCTTCGCAGAGCTTCGTAGTAGCTGCTTCCAACAGTTCTTCAGCCTCTGAATGCTGATGGCCCTTTCGAGGCTTCAAAGAAGACCCGTGCTGACAAGACCAAATCAAGGTATTTGGACGCCGTTTCTCACAAAGCTTCGAATACTGTGCGGGGAAAGCGGACTTTTGCATTCTGCTTAAGCAACCTGCCCGGCAGGGCTTGTCGACACCGTCTGGACAGTTTTGAGGATGATATGGGAGGCCATCAGGGCATTTCAGACCTCCAGCTTTACACTGGCAGTATTTGGTCTTTCCTGGCGAAATGTCTGTTTCAGGTGTGAGCCCATACTGAGCATGGACACAGAGTATTGGAGATTTGGGCTCCGACCGCTCCGCCCACTGGTTTTTGTCAAAGTCTCCATATCGAGTCAAACCACTGTCACAATGGCACACTTCCCCTTCCTGCACACAGAACATCCAGCCATCTGGCCGAAGCTTTTGTAGCTGTCTGGTGATCGTCAGGGAATCCCGGCCATTGGACAAGGACTTCCGAAGCATATTCAATGCCTCCACCTCTTGGAAGGTTGCAATTCCATTGATCCATGCGACCAGCTCGTTTCTGAGGGACAACACTTTGGGTGCCAACAATCGGCTGGAAGCACCTCCAGAGAGGGCTGGATCCTGTGGAGCTTCAAAATCCTTTTCAGAATCAACGCCATCAGGATCAGGGCCTTCAGGGCCTTCAGGGCCTTCTGGGCCTTCTGGACCTTCCGGGCTCTGCTCCAGCTCAGGAGCAATGTTTGGTGCCAATGGAGGGCTCAAAGGATTCAGGATATAGCAGGCAGTGAGAAAAATCACCACCACAATCCGAAAGGTGGCCTCCAACGCGTCTCACATCGCGAAAGGCTCAGTAAAGTGCAGCTATAGAAGCTCGAGCCCAACACAAGTCATTGCAAACCGATTCGTTGCACAGATCATGCTTTCGTTCTCAGATTGATTCTCTTCAAGACCATGCTACGTCCCAGTGACACGCTCATGATGTAAAGTCAAAGAGTTTTATTTTTCTGTGGAACTCTTCCACAAAAACTACATTGAGGCAAGCAATCAAAAATGTGCCAGTGCCAAATAATGCCCCAAGATGCCCCAAGTCACTGAGTCACCCAATCGAAATCCTCAAGTCCAACATAACATCCCCCACCTTCCAGCCTTCAGCCCCCCATCCCCAATAGGCTTTGCTTGCAATTAGGCTACCCCATTCCATCCCTGGTTTCGAAAATCATTATTTCCGCCAGTACAGTACTCAGTACTTAAAAAGCGGTAGAATATGGGGTAGTATCCGGTATCCCAGCATTACAACCCACAAAATCAAACTCCAATAATAAGTAATAATATCCCCATTGCAAAGTTGCAATAAAAAATGATGAAAATCCAAGTTCCAAGTAAAATCCTCCAAAATCACCATAAATACGGTGTAAATCGTGCATTGTCATGCTACACCCACCACATCTCACATGTTCCCATTAAAAAATGCGCCATCATACCTGGGAAAATCATGGAACATCTTCATAAATCCTCCAAAATCTCCCGAAAAAAACGAAAATCTGGGGCCAAACCGAGCCAAGGCACACCGCCAAGGGCACCTCATGTTCCATCCTTCGGATGATGGCCGTGGCCGCCAGGTACCCGCCCACCGTGCGGAAGGGCCGTTCCGAGAGCTCCTCGAGGTGGTGGCCTCAGCATTTTACGGTAAAAGACCGTATGGCAAGCATTCGGAGAGGTTCGGGTGTCACTTTTGCTGTGAGTTGATGGTTTGATTGGGATTTTTGATGGAAGGCTTATGGAAATTTATGGAACAGATTGGGGAAGCGACATATGATCCCAGATCGCCGCTGATCCGGCTACAGTCCACCAATCAGGCCCAAAGAGGATAGCTGTGTGTTTGTTCGGCCGGAAACAGGATTTCTACAGTCACATAAGCGCTCACATGAAACCATGGCCTGACGCCAACCATCCAGGTCCCATGCTAAAGTGAATTGATGTGAAATGCATCTCTGCTTACTCTGTTTTGTACAAATTATATTATATGATACCAGTAGTACCAGTAGTAGTCCAAACATGTCTAGAACAGCTAATCATCTGCAGCCAGAAAGCATTCCAGCGCCTGTAAGTCTGCCTGCACATCTTCAGATGCTTCATCAAGTTCCTGGTTCTCATCCAAATGAAGTTCCTCCGGGCTGACCATAATGCTAAGGATCTTAGTGCTGGCGGCGCATAACCTCGGTTGAAAAATCTCAGGAGCCATGGGGGGCCATGGCGGCCATGGCTGGGTCGCTTCCCTGTGGGTCGCTCAGGATGTGTCTCAATACAGAAGTGTTGATCACTTGTACAGTACTCATCTGTTCTATTCTATTCTACTCAATTCTAGTCATCAATAAAATAAGTTCCCAAATGCTCCCAGACGTTGTTCCATGATGACTTCCTTCAGGTTGAACCAGTTCCAAGGCACCGATGAAGGATCTTGCGATGATCATCGGGTGCAAAGAGATGCTCACAATAGGCACCAATGATTTGCGTCTGACACTCCTGCAATTGGACTTGGTACTTGGTCCCAAATGGGTTATATCAGTTATATCCTCCATTTGTGGCCATGTTTGTTGCGAAAAAATCATACAAACCAGTCAAAAACCACAGGATTTTGGAGCGTTTCCCTAAATGTTCAGACAAACTTATGTAAAAATGATCCAAAATTGACAAATCATCTTACAGTAATGGGACAAATGAAAATGATGCCAGTCAGTCACTTGGAGTTGTGGGCGTAATATTTTATGACAAACACATGTGTGTGTGTGTGCGTGTGTCGTTCCAGCGTGTGGATGGTCACCACCAAAAAGAAAACGAGTTCTAGTGACCCACATGCATGTGGTCCGGGACAATTCCGAAGCTAGAATAAGATTGATAACTTGAGCACAAAAATGTGTGTATGTGTAATAACCTGGCCGGAAATGCCACGCCTGACCACTTCGAACTGTCAGGGTGTACATGCCATCCTGCTTTCTCATCCTGATCAATGGAGCACTGTCGCAAGCTCTCCATAATGACATGACATAACTATGTAAGTGATTTGCCAGCACAACTATGGTTTACATGAGCTTGTATTCCTCAAGACGTCCAGGTATTCTGCTCCTTTATGGTTCCAACATATTCCAAAGCTTTTAGCCTGCCACCACCTAACTCATCAACTGCTGTGCTGCCAAGGTTCGCATGCCGCATCTTGGCATCCGGTGAGAGGCTCACAGCAGAGATGCCCCAGTTCAAGCATCCTGCCTGCACGGAAGCTGACGAAGTGCCAAATTGAACACCGACGACGTCCACATACGTCCACTACACTTCGTCCAAACACAGGCCCAAAAAGGATCCGACAGGATTCAAAAGCTCAACTCTTCTGATATCTACTACTTTAGTTCGACGGCAACTTTGAGCAATGAACGCCTAAATATGCTTGACAGGTTGCGACGCAAATGTCGAAAACATCTTGAATTCTTTATAATATTTCTTTATCATCGTTTATAATGATGTCATCTGATGTCATCATTAATATCCCAACATTTTCCAACATCCATTTCTCGCCGGAACCATCTGCACCATTCTGCACCATGGCCTCATTGGAGCCCAGGATTTCATTGATGAAGTGGGCTTGATGCCCTCGATGGAAATCCGTGATGCCCAAATGAACAATGCCAGGCTTTACGGCCTGGACAGGTGGAAAAGTCATCTGGATTCATCATATTCATCTGCTGAGTTTTTGACATGTTTTAACATGTTTTAACCACCCTGAAAATCATGATAGGTATGACATGATATGACTGAAAAACATGAATGGGATACCAGTCATCTGTCATGAGATATGTGAGATGTTCAGACTCTTTGGACTTTTTCGGGCGTCATTCGGGCGTCATAGCGGGGCCGGTTTGATATGGTTTGATATTACCATGTGCATTCATGGTAGCACAAAAAATATAGAAATTCAACCTCCACTAAAATAGTGATATGTAAATAATTTGTCTATCATTTGGGAGTTGGCTACAAGCATCTATATATAAGCAATTATAAGCATAATATATAAGCTATCATTTAACAATTGGGGGGTCATTCCTCTCCCGTCCGACCAGTGAGAAGAAAGCATCTATGATTTGATGAGGTGTTTCTGACCTAGTTGCACCTGCAATCTAATTTACCATCTCAAATCAATATAAACAGAGACTGAGGGACTGAAGCTCACACATCCCACGTTTGTCGCGGCGCCTTGCGGTCATATCTAGGCCCCAGCACCGTACCACCCCATGGAGGGCAATGCCAATTCAACGTCTCCGGCGACAGGGACACTGCCATCAGCCAACCGGGACCGCTGGGACCGCTGGCAGGGCCGCTCAGGCCGCCCCAGCGGTCAGGGCTAGCAGCTTCAACGTCCAGAGATGACTTGGTAGATACTTGGAAGGACTTGGAAGGTTCACATGGGCTAGTGTCTTCTCATGTCTTGTGATGTCTTGTGATATTCTGTCATTGCAATGGAAAATAGTGGAAGCAATTCAAACATCAACTGCACGTGCTCAGGCTAATGGAGTGGCATCTTTCCAAGTCCAGACATTGTGGGATGAAATGAACCGGTTTGAGGGGCAGCTTGCCGGATTCTAACACTGACATAGCTCTACGGCCTTGCTAAGGTCTAAATTCTGCGACGTGAAGAGCAATGGAATCGCACAGATAGAGTCGCCCAACTTCCAAGCCATCCGTTTTTGTACGGTCCTCAACTCATGGCGGCAGCACTCTCTGGGCACAGTTGCTGGATCAAAGCCCTTATCCTGATGAATGGGATCGGCCAGCCGTGGCCATTGTGGCCATTGCCCATGCCATCATTTGCCAACACCTACTTGACCTCTATTCCCATTCCACTTTTGATAGAGGCACAGATGTTGAACCATGTTGAACCCAAAAAATGAAGCAACATGAGTAACCATACCATTGTACTACTACTTCAAATGTGTTTTTTCCAGCACTAACAGTCACTAACATCATGTAACATCTCAACAAATCTGTGGAAATCCAGCCCTCCAGGTCCGATCTATATAGGTCCTCCGGATCGGTGGAGCTTTGACCTGCGGGGCTGCCCTCTTCGTCGCTGTCCTGGATTCCGCAACTTCGCTTACATGACTCGTTAGAAGTTGATGGAGATGCCGTATAGTAATGTATAGTATATGATGATATATGATGCATATGGGGTAAAATGGATGTGAATGGATGTGAATGGATGCTCTCAATGAATATTTTCCGTGGATAGATGCTTTAGTGATGTGATTTGGACGTCTTTCCTTCCTCTTGAAGCGTGCCTGCGTGTTGACGGACGTCACATTCTTGTGTGATCCATTCACCGGTGCGACAGGGGAGACGCCTGGAGCGTTTCGGCACAGAAAGGGACACTGAAAGGGGTACGCAAAAGGTGCTGTAAATGGATTCCTTATTATCGAATGGTAACCAAAAAGAGTCATTACGACAACAATGGTAATAACAATAGAGGATAATACGATTTATACAGTATTGCATAGTAAATGTTAAGAAGAATAGTAGTAATAGGACTCGTAATGTTAATAGAAATAACTGAAATAACAGTTTTAAAAAAAATAGCTAAAAATAGTAGTACTGTATCCCTGGGTCGTGCAGGACGACAAAGAGCTCCCAGCAAGATTTCTCTGAGTTCTTTTTCTCTCATTGCTTTTCTTGCTGCGTTGTGTTTTGCAAAAGGGCATGAGAATATCATGAGATGCACAAGTCGCCAGCTGTATTTACAGCGACGCATGCGGCTTACAGAAATGGTGCCAAGGGCAGCGCCCTTCAACTCAGCTGCGACCACGTCCACGTCCACGGCCGCGCCCATCTCCCTTTCCTTTGCCCCCCTTGCCTTTGCTGCGTGATGCTGCGTGAGCATCTGAAACATCGGAGCTTTCTACACCCATCTACCTGTACCTACCTACCGCCCCCCAACTCACCCCCAAGACATCCAGAAACTCTCTCAAAAATAGAAGAAACCAACGAAAACCACAAATCTATACTAAGATAATCTTAGTAATGTTTGCACCTGATTAAAGAGATGGTACCCTATTGTGAGAAATTTCTTGCTCCTAATTCAGTCACATGCCAATTGTTGGGGGGGGGGCCTCTATTGTGAGAATTTTTTTCCAGATTTTTTTTAATATTTTTCCAAATGCTTTAATTAACTTTACTTTTCTTTTTAATTACTTTTCTATTTATGTTTATTTTTAATTAATTTCATTTTAGATGCCTTATCAAACCCTTATTTAAAAAAACAGCATCCAGACAATTTTTCAAAGGGGTACCTCATGAGTGGCTCAGTTACTCAATAATATAATTGTTTGGATGGTACTCTATTGTGAGCACCAACTTTTGGGATTGAAAAAAAAAACAAAACCCTTTCTCCACCTTTCTTTGGGTAAAGCTGGTGCCTTTACTTTAGAAAGCTATATTTGTGTAAAACTTTAAAATGCAAGGTTTTCCAAATAATTAGATACCTGAAAAAACCATAATTGGTTCAGTTACTCAATAATATAATTGTTTGGATGGTACTCTATTGTGAGCACCAACTTTTGGGAGTGATAAAAAAACATTTTCTTCACCTTTCTTTGGGTAAAGCTGATGCCTTTACTTTAGAAAGCCATATTTGTGTTAAAACTAAAATGCAAGGTTTTCCAAATAATTAGATGCCTTATTAAATCCTTATTAAAAAACAGCACCCAGACAATTTTTCAAGGGGATACCTCATGATTGGCTCAGTTACTCAATAATATAATTGTTTGGATGGTACTCTATTGTGAGCACCAACTTTTGGGAGTGATAAAAAAAAAAAAAAACCTTTCTCCACCTTTCTTTGAGTAAATCTGGTGCCTTTACTTTAGAAAGCCATATTTGTGTTAAAGCTTTAAAATGTAAGGTTTTCCAAATAATTAGATGCCTTATTAAACCCTTATTAAAAAACAGCACCCAAACAATTTTTCAAGGGGATACCTCATGATTGGCTCAGTTACTCAAGAATATAATTGTTTGGATGGTACTCTATTGTGAGCACCAACTTTTGGGAGTGAAAAAAAAAACAAAAGCCTTTCTCCACCTTTCTTTGGGTAAAGCTGGTGCCTTTACTTTAGAAAGCTATATTTGTGTTAAAGCTTTAAAATGCAAGGTTTTCCAAATAATTAGATGCCTTATTAAATCCTTATTAAAAAACAGCACTCAGACAATTTTTCAAGGGGGTACCTCATGAGTGGCTCAGTTACTCAATAATATAATTGTTTGGATGGTACTCTATTGTGAGCACCAACTTTTGGGAGTGAAAAAAAAATAAAAGTAAATTAAAAGTAAATTGAAATCAATTGAAAGTAAATTGAAAGTAAAGTAAAAGTAAATTGAAATCAATTGCAAGTAAATTGAAATCAATTGAAAGTAAATTAAAAGTAAATTGAAATCAATTGAAAGTAAATTGAAATCAATTGAAAGTAAATTAAAAGTAAATTGAAATCAATTGAAAGTAAATTGAAATCAATTGAAAGTAAATTAAAAGTAAATTGAAATCAATTGAAAGTAAATTGAAATCAATTGTAAATTAAAAGTAAATTGAAATCAATTGAAAGTAAATTGAAAGTAAATTAAAAGTAAATTAAAAGTAAATTGAAATCAATTGAAAGTAAATTGAAATCAATTGAAAGTAAATTAAAAGTAACTTGAAAGTAAATTGAAAGTAAATTGAAATCAATTGAAAGTAAATTAAAAGTAAATTGAAATCAATTGAAAGTAAATTAAATCAGAAAGTAAATTAAAAGTAAATTGAAATCAATTGAAAGTAAATTAATTAATTAAAAGTAAATTGAAATCAATTGAAAGTAAATGGAAATCAATTGAAAGTAAATTGAAATCCTTTCTTAATTTGATTGACCAAAAAAATGTTGAGGGGGGGCAAAAAAAAGTGCGAGTTATAGAGTATCCTCAAATTGTTTGGGGGGGGGGGCCCTCACACTAATCAGATGCAAACATTAAATCGAGTCCGAGATTCCTCCATCCTTTCCTTTTCCTTTCCCACCTTTTTCACCACCACGGCCTCCGCCTTTTCGCTTCTCCCAGAAACGTTGCTTCGTTTCCTTCAGCCGCTGCGAGGCCTCGTAGAGGTCTGTCTCCGGCTCCAGGAGCTCCGGCAACTCCTGCGCCACGACGATGGAGTTGCCCTTCCACAGCTCGGCCTGCGCGGAGTCCGCGGAGAGCAGTCCCACTAAAAGGGTCGTTTTTGAAAAGGGATGCATAAAATCTATAAATAGAATTATATAAAATATTATAAAATCAAATGGATATCTACAAAAATATATAAGCAAAGAACGAGTATGTGTGTGTGTACACCTCTCACCATCTATCATCATCTATCATCATCTATCATCATCTATCCTTCCATCCCATCCCACCCTATCCTACCCAAATGAAATTTGACCTTTGACGCAGCTGTCAATTTAAATCGTTTAGTTGCATGTTACACAAGGTCATACCACTGCATTGAACTTAATTCTTGATTGCATTTAGTTGCATCTTTGCGCATCTCCTTATATTTCAATGCATCCTGGGTAGCCACTCTGCAGCCTGCCCAGTGTTTGTTTCAACTCTGAATGACGTGCCTGCAAGATCTTCTTTACCATGTGATCTGGCGCATCGAAGATGCACTTGTGTTCATCCATGCACCGCTTGCATCCCCGACAGTGTTCCGTGACTTCCCGTGACAACATTTGGCGTAGCAAGTACCAACCCTTGGAGTCGCTTTCAATGGGGCGCTCTGATTCCAAGATCAAAGCTGTGTAGCCTTCATAGGCTGACAGCAACGAGCGGCCCTTGAGCTCTCTGAAGTGGCCAGTCAAGGCAGCCATGGATGCTGCCAAAGCCACTTCAGCACCACGTTCCTCAATCAGCTCCTTGGCTTTCACGGTAAAGGCCTCCACACTTTCCTGATGTACTGTGTCAATTTGACGTACTGCATCATCAGCCGCTGCTGCCACCACATCCTTGGCTTGAGGTGGACCAACACGCTGCATTTTGATGCCCTTCTTGTGCTCAATGAGCCGTAGGAGGTATTCTTCGGACCTGGAATAGAAGCAAACTGAGGTGCCCTTGCGCCCAGCACGGCCAGTACGGCCAGATCTGTGCACATACGCTTCCAAGTCTTGAGGAGGCCTTGTTTGAACCACCAGGTCAACTGCAGGGACATCAATGCCTCGTGCCGCCACATCAGTGGCGACCAAACATCGAATGCGGCCTGAGCGGAAGTTCTCCATGGTCTTGTCGCGAACGTGCTGGGGAACATCACCGTGAAGCACTCCAGCACCAATTGCTTTCAGCTTCTCATTGTTTCCCAGTTCATCACAGTCCTTCTTGGTGTTCACAAATACAATGGTCTTGCCAAAGGCACCTGCATGTATCTTGCAAAGGTCACCCAGGCAGTCCCCCCTGAGAGCCGGAGGGCAGGACACACATTGATGAGTGATCAAACTGTTGGTCTTATTGCCATCTGGATCTTGGGCCACATCAATCCAGGTGGGTTTCTTCAGGTACCTCTCCACAATGGCATTGACCCACTTCGGCAGCGTGGCCGAGAAGAGGAGTTTCTGACAGCCTTCGGTGGGCAACTCGTCCATGATGGCTTCGATATCCTCCTGAAAACCCATGGAGAGCATCTCGTCCGCCTCATCCAGGACCAAGGTTTTGCAGGCCGACAAATCCTTGGCAACTCACAGCGTCCTCAAAAATGTCCCAACAGTATGGTACTTCCCTGCAACTGCCATGTTCAGATCCAAAGTTTGCTAGTTCATGCTAAACTCAATGATCCTGCACCTGGCGAGAATGGCTCATGCATGAATGCAATATGATTGGATGTGTTTATAGTTTTGTTTTGGCATCACTTATGTCTGTGGCCAGACTTTCCCAGCCGAGAAACAGCACTCTGTCGTCGCACATGATCCAAAAGCCGCCCAGGGGTGCACACCAAAACGTGAACTCCATTTCGAAGATCTTCGCACTGAGGACCAAAGGGTGTGCCTGCAAAAGGTATTGCACAGAAAATGCATATCATTTGGCATTTATAGGGGCAAGCAGATTGCACGACAAGGCCAGCAATTTCCAAATCGTCTGTATCTGCTACCAGTCCCACCTCCATAGAAACACTTCACTGCCAAGCCCGATGCTTTGCCCAGCAGTTCAAAGTCGTTGAAGATCTGACGCGCAAGCTCCCTCGTGGGGGCAATCGTCACGCACAAAGGGGCCTGATGCTGCGCAAGGCTGGAGCGATTCAAGCAAGGATGGTGGCGCTACCTGCGAGGTGTCCTAAATGCATGATGGGACGTTAAATATGTTAAATCATCTTTAGTCAATGCATGTCAATGCTTAAGATGTTTCAAGATGGTGCAGTACGGGGCAGAACCAGCAGAACAATCTAGCTACCTTTTCTTCAGCAGTTACAGTAGTTTTTGCGCTCTCTGAATGATGTTTTGTCTCCGGTGAAAGTTTGACACAAGTGTTGTGCCGAAAGGTTTGTCTTGTTCTGAGTCATAGTCATGGGATGTCATGGGCCTGCCTTTTTGCGAGACTGTTTGATGAAGTTTTTTGCAGTCATGCGCTCCACCACTGGCAACACGAACGCGAGAGTTTTTCCACAGCCAGTCCTGAGCAATTTCGCAAAACGTCTCTGCAGCGATAAACCAACACCTCACATCTGGCTTGTGTATAGAATGGAAAAGGTTCAATCAATCTGAAGCACACTGCAAGTTAGAATGTGACCCCCAAGGGGTTTGCCATAGTGTCTTGTGTATGCCAGGGCCTGGCCAAACAAGACCTGAAAAGTTGGCATTCTAGTTGGCTTTCTCCAGCGTGTGCATCTCACATGTCAGCTGGTGACCCTTAAGACCAGCGCGTCACTTCACAATAGGCAATTTTTGAGTCATTGTCAATGGAGGGGAGGGGACAAGGTTCTTGAATTGGGGTGGTGTTCCGTTTCTACTATGAATGCACCAACATGTATTGGAGACTTTCAACCCAACACACTGCACGCGCTCAATTCAAGCACCAAGCGGCTTGGCACGTCCCACCACATCGAGGCCAGTGAAGCAAGGCTCAAAAGCCTTTTGCTGGATCTCAAACAGCCTCAGAGACAGAATGCCAACGAATACCACAGGTCTCCATTCCACCAAGCTCATCAAATAGCAAAAAATGATAAGTGTCACAGTGACAAATTGTGTCAATACACCCCACTTGCCAGCGGCCTTCAGGAACCTGGCTCTGATCAAGTGTCAAATTAAATGATCTTCATCCCTCTTCGTCCGTGCTTCATCCTTTTTCATCAATTGTTCCCTATATCTCTGGTGATCTTTGGCAGTAAGCAAATTTCGTATGGCTAGAACGAAGGGTAACATGATGTTTCCCCCCTGCAACTTCAGTGAGTCTGCAAGCGGAACACCAAAACCTTCCAAACCCTGTCGAAACTTTGTGATTCTGTCTGCTCCTGAAACCCTAGGATGGAACCTGGAACCTTGAAAGGCCACCAAGAGCACTCAGAAAATTTTGGAACCAGCCGGAGTGATCCGAAACCATAGCAACCAAGCCCAAGCATTGAACCTACTTTGGCTAAGACTCAACGCGCGCACTGTTGGGGAAAAGCACGGAATCCACGGGTTCCATTGTCCATTGGCAAACACGATCATAATGTGTAATTCTGTAATTACAGTAGTATATACATAGACAAGGATAGATAATGGCCTACAGTACTGGGTTCGCTTTGCCTGAATGGTTCCGTCATGTTCCATCCAATAACCCTCGGTTCTAGAATCGTGCCGCCAGGAAACGTGGTGATGTTCTTGCTGAGCAAAGCCTTCTGGCTGGCATCCGATATTTCTTTGATATCAGAGACGTTGCAAACACCAAGGCTACCGTCCTTTTTCTCAGTGCCTTCTTGGTCCGTAGTTTTCTTCTCCTTTTTGGGTTTTGCACCTTCCGTCTCCTCTGCTTTCCGCTTTTTGGTCTTGGTCTTGGGATCCTTTGGAGCCAATTTGGGCGAGGCCTTGGGTGACAGTTTGGGGGATGCCTTTGGAGCCAACTTTGGCGAAGCCTTCGGCTTGGTGTCTTTGGTCTCGGTTTTCTTTCCCTTCTTTCCCTCCTTTTCCTTCACCATGGCCGATGGGCTTGGAAAACACTGGGCCTACCCAAACACTGAGCGAAACTCGATCATGAAATCACGGGCATGTGTGCTGCCATGGTGATGGTATTCTGAGGTATTCTATCAGATTTGGAATGAGTGGTGTGATGTGGAGTGGCTAGAGTTTGAAATGCAGACAATTTCATAAAAATCCCCCACAAAATGATGGTGCTGGAGGTGTTTGGATGTGCTTGGGCCAGCGCATGCACAGTCTCCCCAGTCACCACTGACATGGCGTCCGTTCTTCTTTACAAACACGACGAAACCTCAATGCCAAGCCATGATCAGCAATATCTCAGTATATATCATAATATATCGCAATATTGAGACATCACAACATGCTGTGCAGCACAGTTTCTTTGCATGCCGTTGTTTGTTTGACGCACATAATTGAATCCTCAGCATCACAGCCTTGAGAATGCAAATTAGCTGTAAGTTGTCTCGACCCGTTGAGGAAGTTGTTGTGAGATGCCTGCCCAATCACGAAATGCCATCACGGAGCACTGGATGAGATCAATGGATTAGAATTTAGTTTAATTCATTAATTACAGTTGTGCTATATAATATGTCTTTTCAAAATTCAATAAAATTCACACAAACAAATGCGAATTCGTAGTGAAAATCCCCATCTGAGGCCCCTGCCGCCATGACGCGAGCACTCGGCGCCGAGTTTGGAGATGCCATGTTTTTCACAGCGGGAAAATCCCAAGTGGCTATGGACCATGGATTGCAATGGGGGCTGCAACACGCCCATAAATGTGGCGGCACATGTTGAACCATTCCCGTCCAAATAGGCATGGAAGAAAAACTGGGCCAAAGATCCATCCATGTTGGTGTAAGTGTATCATTTCTTATACTTGGGTGCCAAAATTCTGGGATAAGCCGGATGTATGAGTATGGCCAAGTGCTGTTAGCAGTTAGCAGTTGCTCAAAAAACATAACTCTCGAACAAACACCTAGGTCGCGCGAACTCTTGTCATGTTTTAGGTTCACAATGTCGTGCAGGCGCTCGGTGTCTCATGCTGGCTGCTGCACATAGCCGCAATCGCCATGATGCGCAACCGAATGTATCACGACATTGTCTTGTTTGAACCACAATGCTGTCATCGAACGATTTTCTTTTAAAAATTTAAGTTGCGGCAGAACCTGTACATACATGACACAAATAAAAACACGGTAAACGGACAAACCTCTGCCATTTGCGAATCTCACAAACTCAGGCGACAAATTCCCCCAGGATTCGGCATCCAACCTTCCAATCTTCCAACTTCCAACGGCAGAACTGTTCAAGCATTGCGTCCTATGTGGTGGGCCGCCCAATGCGTTTTGAAGAACTCGTTTCCCAATACAATACGGGTGCGGATTTTTTTGGGATTTTTTTTTCTTGTTTTGGGATTTTTTTTTTTGGTCGTGGGCACGGTTTCCTCACTTTTTCCTTGTTTTCCATTACTTTTCCTTCGTTTTTCATTGGTTTTCCTTCATTATTCCTCACTTTTTCCTCGTTTTCCAGTATTTTTCTTTGGTTTTTCATAATTTTCCTCACTTTTTCATCGTTTTCCATTACTTTTCCTTGGTTTTTCATAATGTTCCTCACTTTTTCCTTGTTTTCCATTATTTTTCCTTAGTTTTTCATTGGTTTTCCGTCACTTCCCTCACTTTTTCCTCGTTTTCCATTACTTTTCCTTGGTTTTTCATTCGTTTTCCTTCACTTCCTTCACGTTTTCCTCGTTTTCCATTACTTTTCCTTGGTTTTTCATCATTTTCCTCACATTTTCCTTCCTTCCTGCCTCAATAAGAAAACAGGAAGGGGGTATTGGGGAGATTGTCAATGGATGTTTCTATGTTTTTCTTCAATTTTTGTATGGTGTTCATTCATTTTTTACTGGTTTTCATTCATTGTTCCAAAGTTTTCATTGATTGTTTTTTTTCCGAAGTGTGCATTGATTTTTGGAGATACATGATGTGCAAACTATAAACTGTAGATGTATAGAGGTATACATGCATGACTAATCATGACTATATGCATATGTAGATCAATGTATTTACAAGTGTAATCTATATATCTGCAGGGTTTGGTTTTGGGTTTATTTAGGGTTGGTTTACGGTTTATTCTAGATTTGTTTAAGGTCTATTTAGGGTTGGTTTTAAGGTTTCTTTAGTGCTCGTTTAGGGTCTGTTTAGGGTTTGTTTAGGGTTGGATTAGGGGTTATTTAGGGATACAACATGTACATATAAATAACTATACTTATGTGGACGCATATGCATGCACATGATTATTTGCAGTTTATTTTGGGATGAAAGCTGTGTATATAAACAGCCATATGTATATTTATATATATATACAATGTATATACAATATGTATATATATATATAACCAAACTAGTGTATTGAAATGTGTGCAAGTTTGAATTTAAATTTAAATTTAAAAAAACGGGAGGGGGGGTTCAACGTATTGCTTTGTTGTAGGGGAAGGAAAAGACATTTCAAACATGACTCAGGATGCCAAGTTGGTTCATATGTCGAACAAAGTGTTTTGTAGGGGTCCGGAAGATAAATCTATAGCAATGACTCAACATGTCAACTTTCTTCATATGTTGAATCAACCGTACGGTCTTGAAGGTTCGAGGGGGGGGTAAATTTTCAAAATGACACCATGTGGTAACTTTCTGCATACAATGAACGTATTGTTTTGTAGGGTCGAGGGGGGTAAATTTGCAACAACGACTCCACATGTCAACTTTCTTCCAACGTTGAAAATATTGCTTTGTAGGGCCGAAAAAGGGGAATAAATTGAAAAATTGGTAAACTGAGAAATGACTCAAGCTGAGAATTGCCCCCATGTGTTCAAGATATTGTTTTTGTGGGGGAGGGCGGATGACAAAAGATGACTTAACGTTTCAATTTTGTTTTTATTTTATCTATTTTCAAGGTTCTGACTTGCATGGGAAAGGAGATGTTAAACACGTCTCAAGATGCCAAACGGGTCTGTTTGTTGAACGACTTTGAACGTATATTTTTGTAGCGCACACGGGAGTGGATCTTTAACAATGATTCAACGTGCCAAGTTTGTTCATATGTTGAAGGAGGTGCTAGCTAGGTAGGGTCGAGGAGATGTAAATTTTAAAAATGGTTCCGCATGGCAACTTTCTTCATACCTTAAACCATGTGTCTGGCAGGGTCGAAGGGACGGAAATTCCAAGCATCACTCGACATGCGAAATCTCTCCATATGTTCAACGTGTTGCTTTGTAGGGTCGATGGGCTGTAAATTTCAGAAATGACTCAAGATTCCTTTTTTCCATGTGTTCAACGTACAAGTATGGTGTTGTTGTTGTAGGGGAAGGCAAGGAACATTTTGACATAAGCCAAGATGCCATGCTGATTCGTACGTTAAACATAATGTTTTGTAGGGGACAGGGCAGGTAAATCCAAAAGAATGAATCAACATGTCAACTTGATCCACATGTTGAATGTATTGATTTGTAGGGCCAAGGTGTTGGTAAAATTCCAAAATGTTCAACTATGTGTTTTGTAAGGTCGAGAAGGGAAACTTTGAAAACTGACGCGACATGTAAGTTTTCTCGGTATGCTAAACGTCTTATTTTGTAGGGTCGAGGGGTTGTAAATTACAAAAATGACTCAAGATGCAATTTTTCTTCATTTGTTCAATGTACGAATTGGAAAGGGAGGGGGGGGGAATGTTTCAAGACAAATGTTCATCCGTATATTCAACGTATTGTTTTTTGAGGAATAAAGAATACATTTTGAACATGACTCAGGATGCCACGTTGGTTCATATGTTGAACGTAGTGCTTTCGAGAGGACAGTGACGAAATCTACAAAATGACTCAGTGTGCCAATTTTCTTCACATGTTTAACGTGCTGCTGTGTAGGGTCGGGGGGTCGTAACTTTCAAAAATGACTCAAGATGAATTGTTTTAATTTGTTCGACATATTGTTTTGTTGTAGGGGAAGGAAATGACATTTGAATCATGACTTGAGATGCCAAGTTAGCTCTAATGTTAAACGGACGTAGTTTTTTGTAGGGGACAGGCGGGCAAGTTTGTAGCAATGACTCGACTCAACATGTCAACTTCATGGTAAGGTCAGGGGGGGGATAAATTTCAAAATTTGTTCAAGATCGCAATTTGTTTCATCTGTTCAACATTCATATTGTTTTGTGGTCGGGGGAGGCATAAAAAAATTGAGTTGACTTAACCCTTCATCTGTGTTCATGGTCAACGTGTTGCTTTGCAAGGGGGAAAAACTATTTTAAAATTAATTCAAGATGCTACGTTGGTTCATATGTTCAACTGTGTTACACGTAGTGTTTTGATGAGGTAAACCTGGTAGGGTCAACGGGTGGTAAATCACAAAATTGACTCAAAATGCAAATTTTCTTCGTCTGTTCAGCATATTAGTTTTGTAGGGTAGGGTAGGGGGGCTGAAATATGTGAAAATAAATCAACACTTTTGACTTTGTTCATAAATTCAACATGTTATTTTGTGAGGAAGGAAAGGACATGTTCAACATGATTCAAGATGCCCAGTTCGTTTACATGTTGAACGTATTGCCTTGTAGGGGATGCGTTTGAAAATCTATAAAACGCTGACTAAATGTGTCAACTGTTCATGTAATATATGTTGAACCTATTGCTTTGCAGGGCTGATGGAAGGTAAAATTCTTTAAAATTATTCCCACTCTTACGCGCTATATGTTCTGACATAGTTTACGACATACCATCTGGAAGTATTTATGGCAAATATATTCTGAAATTCTATCTGACATTTTTTCTGGCATTGTATCTGGCGTATATTCTGCCGTTCTGTTTGTTCGGGCCCAGGCGCGCTCCACAGCCTCCTGAGCGCGCGATATGGCTGTCGGGCCCAGGCATCCTGATCTTGCGGCATCGCATTCAGGCCGAGCCGCACTCCACAGCACCCACAGCCGGCGAGGAAGAAGAGAAGGAGAGAAGGAGAGGAAGGAGAGGAAGGAGAGGAAGGAGAGGAAGGAGAGGAAGAAGGGGAAGAAGAGGAAGGAGTCGCACCTTTGTTAAAATCTAGAAACCTTCACCTTGCAGGTGGGGAAAAAGAACTCAAGATAGAAGTTTTGTTCTTCTCTCCAATGTTTGTTTTGTAGGGTTTGGGGCTGCAAAAAATTGACATAATGCGTTCAAATGCGTTCAATATTCAAGGTAATCATATGCAGGAGGGGAAAAAGAATTTTTTTAACATGACTCAAGATGTCAAGTTGGTTTAATATGTTGAATGTATTGCCTTGTTTTTTTTTTGCTCGCACCTTTTTGCTGCACGAGTTCATGGTCCCCCAAACTCTTTGTGGTTGGCTGACTGTTTTTATACTGGCCAGTCTCCAGATGTGCTCAGTCCACCAAAGGAGGAAATCCAAAGTCCAGAAAGGGCCAAACCGGTGTGGTCACCTGCCCGGGAGTCGGCTTGGGGTGGCAGTGCCGACGGGCGTTTGGGCGAGCAGGTGCCCGAGGGGTGGGAGCGCCCCATCCCCATTATTGCAGTTGGTGTCCCGGGTGTTGAGGAGGGAAGCCGCGAAGGCATGCATGCTGGCATGTGTGAGTAGGGCCGACCATCGAGCTATGAGTGTTGTGATGGTGGCTTGTCTCAGTGGGGCGGGGGTTGCTCTTGCTCTTGCTTGAGCAAGTAGGCGGAGGAATTGTGTTGCCTCCGTGCTCCAGCGTCCACCCACCTCTATTGCTAATACCACCAAGCGGCATCTGCCTGCTCCAACCAACTCGGGGTATGTCCGTTCTTTGTTGCGCCGTGCTGTGTGGAGGGCTGCGCCGGCATATTGGCCCCCTCGCCGACGTGGTTGTGCATCGCTTGTGAGTGGCGAAACAAGGGTAGTGTCGACTGCGAGTTGGGCACCGTGCCACATAGGGAGTCCATTTGCGATGACCTCGATGGTGCGGTCATCGAAGCGTTGCACAGCAGGGATGTTGAGGTTGCTGAGTCTTGTGTGCATGGTGACACGTGCACCGGCTTCCTGGCACACCCTCGCAGCTGCCTGTTCCAGTGGTACCCCTCTGCTTCGCAGCACCCCCGCCCGGGCACAGGCCGCTCGGTGGTCGCCAAGTGGGTCAAGATTGCGACGGCACCGACAAGCTCGTTCGGTAAGGGGTAATGGAAGCCGAAGGCGGCGGAGCAGTAGAATGCGAAAAATGTGGTCAGGATACGTCGTGTCTGTGGTATATGGAATTGTGGTGAAAGCCCTGCTGGCAAAAGGTCCCGTTACACAACGGCATCCGAATATGTTTGGCATGACGCAAACGGCAACCAGCACACCATTACACAAGCAAAGGGGGGTGAACAAGGGGACCCCCTCATGCCGGCCCTGTTCTCCTTGGGCCAAGAGCCAGCCCTACAAGCCGTCCAAGCACAGCTCCAACCCGGCGAAGTCATCTACGCCTTTTTGGGTGACATTTATGCAGTGGTGCAGCCAGAGCGCGTCCGGGCCGTCTACGACCTGTTAGCACGCCACCTTGAGGCACATGCCCGTATCCGCTTGAACCAGGGCAAAACAAGAATTTGGAACCGTGGCGGACATGCACCACCCAACATCCACACTCTAGGGCCAGACACTTGGGTAGGCAACCGGGAGTTCCCCCCCGAACAACAAGGCATCACAGTCTTGGGGGCACCCATTGGTACCGATGCCTATGCGCAGCACTTCTTGCAAAACACCTCAACCAGCCACAGGCCTCTCCTTGAACAGTTGCCACACCTCCAAGACCTCCAAGCAGCATGGCTGTTGCTCCTCTACACTGCCAGCCCCCGCAGCAACTATTTGCTCCGGCTGCTACCGCCGGCGCAAACAGCCAGCCACCTTTGCAGAACAACACGACCTTGACATCAGCCGCTGCCTCACGCAGCTTCTGCAAACAGACTCACTGCCAGTAGACGCCTTGGCAAGAGCACACCTCCCCCTGGCCATGGGAGGCTTGGGTCTCATGAGTGCTTCCCAACTGTCCACCCCCGCCCACTGGGCATCATGGGCTGATGCCATGCCAGTCTTGCAAAGTGTAGCAGCGACCATCCTCCAGGCACTGAACAACCTGGACGAAGCACAGCCTTGCATACAAGCAGCACAAGCCGCTCACCAACACATCCACGCACACGGGTGGGAACCCCCAAGTTGGCAACAAGTGCTCGAACAACAGCCGCCCCAAACCCAAGCAGAAGCTTTCACAGGGCCAACCCAACCAAGCTGGCAACACCACGCGTCAGCCCCTTTCCACAGAACAGCCAGGGCAGGGGTATACAACAGCATCGATGCAGCCAGCCAAGCACAAAGGGGAGGCACCTATTGGCTTCTGGTGTGTGGAAGAGGCCGCTCAACATACTATTTCGTGAGATTGTATCGTAGGCACCCACACCATCAATGGATAGGATTGTGTTGCTGTTGCTGCTTTGTGTTGTCGCCGTCAGTGCATGTACGACCGCCCCTGTGCCAGCACGCGTGGACAGTGCGAATTGGTGGGGGGCACAGGCTACGTGGAACTGGGTGGCAAAAACTTGGGCGATGCAACGTGCGATGACTCGCCGTAAAACATCCCCGATGACGAGCCCCCGAATGCCTCCATTAGGTTTGGTGAGTGCAACCATTCGTCCCAACCCAATGGCTTGTGCTATGTTCAGTGGGACCCGTGCTTGTGCTAAATGTTGGCATACTTCGACGAAGAGGGCTGTGGTGGTTTCATCATCCAAAACAAGCCGCAGTGTGTCCGCTGTGAGGCCAGATGGGCCGGGGGCGGCACCCTTTCTGGAGCGTCGCAGAGCTGTGAGCAATTTGTGGGCGGGGAGCTGTAAGGGCTGTTCAGGCACAAATTGGTCAATGTTGGCTTGCAAGGGTGTGTACGGCTCTGTTGGTCTGCGCGTTGGGTCTCGTAGTTGTGCCAACGTGGCCGCAGTGCCTGGTGCCAAGGGGCTGGCTGTGAGTGCCTGCCGGGCCGCAGGATCGAGGGGCGTGTAAAATTTAGAAATGATTTGAGATGACAATTTTGTTGGTTCAACATATTGTTTTGTAGCGTCGGAAGCGCAAAAAAACTTGATGACTCGGGCTCGACATGTCAATTTACTCCATTTGATCATATTTGTTCAATACATTGAAAAGTTGAGGGTGGTATATTTCAAAAATGACTCAAGATGCCAAGTTGGGTCATATGTTGAACGTAGTGGTTTGTACAGGGCAGGGGGAAGGGGAAAAAATCATAACATTGACTCAAAATGCCAACTATAGTGTAGGAAAATGCCAACTATAGTGTAGGGTCACGCAATTGTAAATTTCGAAACTGACTCCGGAAACCCGTTCTTTGGTTTGTTCGAGGTATTGTTTTTCAGGGGAAGGAAACGAGTTCAAAATATAAAGATTACGTGACATTTCTACTTTGCTCATATATTCAACGTATTGGTTTGCAAAGGTAGGGATAGGACATGTTAAACATGGCTCGAAGTGGTTTGTTCATGCTGAACGATGTTGAACGTAGTGTTTTGTAGGGGCCAGAATGTAGATATTGCTTGGTTGGGTCCAGGGGTGATAAATTTCAAAAAAGGACTCCACATGTCATTTTTTTTCATACGTTGAACGTATTGCATTGTGGAGTCGACGAGTTGCAAATTTCAATCATGACTCAAGATGCAAATTTTCTTCATCTGTTCAACGTATTGATCAACGTATTATCTTGTTCTAGGGAAGGAAAAGTCAATTCAAACATGACTCAAGATGCCAAGTTGGTTCATTAGTTGAACATGGTGTTTTGATGTGTTTTGTGTGGAGCGGGGATTAAATCTATAAGAACGATTATCAGAATGACGACAGGTCAATGTGTTTCATATGTTGAACGTGTTGTGTTGTAGGGTCGAGGGAGGTAAATAACACATAGCTCAAGATAAATCAATATGACAATTGTGGGGTTGGTCGGACACAGCCGGGATAAAACAACACAATGAAATCTGGAGTTAATTTCTAACTCCTGTTCGGAACCCTGCGGCGTCTTCGGCGTCTTCGGCGTCTTCGGGCGTCTTCGAGGTCTTCGGGGTCTTCGGGCGTCTTCGGCGTCTTCGGGCGTCTTCGGGGCCTTCGGGGTCTTCAGCGTCTTCGGCGTCTTCGGGGTCTTCAGCGTCTTCGGCGTCTTCGGCGTCTTCGGGGTCTTCGGCGTCTTCGGAGTCTTCGGGCTCTTCGGGGTCTTCGGGCTCTTCGGGGTCTTCGGGGTCTTCGACGTCTTCGACGTCTTCGGGGTCTTCGGCGTCTTCGAGGTCTTCGGGGTCTTCGGGGTCTTCGGAGTCTTCGGGGTCTGCGGCCCGAATTTGGGGCACCTCTGCTGCCATCAATCTGCATTTTTTTCCGATGGCAACTTGTAGTTTGCTCATTCGCTCTTGGTCGAAGGAACCCTGCTCCTACTATTTTGTAGCCCCTAAAAAGTTGTCACTTATAAGAAAAGCAGCAAAAAGTAGTGCATATTGTGACCATGATGCATCCTTCCTCCCAAAAATGTACATGGATCAATCTCCACGCAATCTCACGGGTCAATCTCCCAGGCGCATTTTTGAGCGGTGGAACACCTTTTGGTCTCAACCCCCTCCAGGCACCAATTCGAGTAGGAAAAAAAACGACAGACAACAAAAGAACCCTAAGAAAAAGAAAAGCACTTCACGGATGAAAACTATATCAAATTATGTACCTGCCCTAAGAACAATGCAGCAAGATAAAACGGTTGCAAACCAAAACCCTCCGAAAACAAACCAACATATCCAACATGAAGAAAACTGCTACAAAGTGGATGGGTACAAGTCGAATCACTGCAGAAAGCATTGCAGCAGAATTCATTCTGTGTCCAAATTTGTGTTGACAACAGCGGTTGATAAATGTACACGTCAGTAAACAAATACCAGCCGAAGGCAGGAAAGTACTTGTTGAAAAAAGGCGGCAAAATGAAAGCGATATCAAATTATGTACTTGCACTTGCTCTAAGAACACTGCACCAAGATAAAACGGCTGCAAAATCTCCCAGAACAAACCAACATGAAGAAAACTGCTACAAAGTGGATGGGTACAAATCGGATCACTACAGAAAGCATTGCGGCAGAATCCATTCTGTGTCCAAATTTGTGCTGAGACCAGCGGTTGGTAAATGTACACATCAGTAAACAAGTACCGCAAAAACGAGCCCAAGGCAGGAAAGTACTTGTTGAATAAAATCAAAATGAAAGCTGTATCAAACTGGGTATGTCTCAAAATACCGTGTCCAACCCGGGAAGTTTGACTAGGGGGTATGATTCGTGGGTATGATTCGGGGTATGATTCGTGGGTATGATTCGCGGACCTTGATTTAGTGTTTCCCTGGATCCTCCGCGTATAGTTATGTACCCACACTTACCCCGAAAATGTTTCAACTGTTGGCAAGTGTACCATACGTGGAGCGCTTTGGAGCTGGCAGGCTGTTGACGCTGCGCGTGCTGCTGTCAGAGTGGTGTGTGCGCTTTGGAGCGGGCATCGTGGTGCCATTGGAATGCCGCTGCAAGGTGCTGGTGGCAGGGTGTTGCTTGCTGTCAAAATGGTGTGTACAGTTTGGAGCGATGCTGGTGGCGCTCAGGGTGCTGCTGCAGGTGCTGCCTGAGGGTGATGATGGAAGGTGCTGCTGTCAGAGTGGTGTGTGCTGTAAACCCTGTTTTGGAGCGGGCATGCTGGTGAGCGGATGCGGGTGGAAGGTGCTGCTTGAGTGTGCTGTCGAGCTAGCCTGCTGGTGCTGCTGCAAGGGGTGATGCTTCAGGGTGCTGCAAGGAGGGTACGTACTGTACCCAACTCGTGCTGCAAGGGTGCTAGTGAAGGGTGCTGCTGCACGCTGCAGGGTGCTGTTTTAAGATTTTTTCCAGAAGCAGCACGAGGCCGCCGGCCTGCCGGCGTCTTTTCTGGATTTCTTCTCATGTACCTTTAGCTCAGCTACGCTTAGGCTTATGTTCCTCTTCGACGGAGTTTTGGTTTGCCTGCCTGCCTGCCTGCCTGCCTGCCTGCCTGCCTGCCTGCCTGCCTGCCGCCTGCCTGCCTGCCTGCCATGCCTGCCTGCTGCCTGCCTGCCTGCCTGCCTGCCTGCCTGCCTGCCTGCCTGCCTGCCTGCCTGCCTGCCTGCCTGCCTGCCTGCTCCCTAAAAACCCTCTAGACCCTATGGTTTTATAGTCCCTTGTGATGTTGTGCGGAAGCAAATCGTAGCAGTCGAGTTTTGTAAGGCAGTGAAGTGAGATCAAAAAAAACGTCGAAATAGCAGTTTGTAGTAAGGATTTTTGATCGATTTTTGACGAGTAATTTTTTTACTGAAAAAATCGAATAGCAACTTGTAGTGGCTTTCATGGTTATATCACATGAAGCAACATGAAACTTCGTATGTTTTCATGACCAATTTGTAGTGAACCCGTTATTTCACTCGGAATTGAACAAAGTCAATGCAGCGCACCGGGGTGGATATTGTCCTACAAAAAGGTTCAGCACCTGCAGCGTACAATCGGGAAATTTACTCAGTAACTTGAAGCAGTTATCAGCGTTGGTTGTCAACAAAAACTTGCGCACAGATTGGATGATTCTGCTGCAATGCTTTCTGTAGTGATCCGACTTGTACCCATCCAGTTTGTAGCAGTTGTTTTCATGTTGGTTTGTTTTGGGAGGGTTAGGGTTTGCAGCCGTTACAGCTTTCATTTTGCTGCCTTCTTTTAACAAGTACTTTCCTGCCTTGGGCTGGCTCTTGCTGTATTTGTTTACTGGTGTGTTCATTTACCAACCGCTGTTGTCAACACAAATTTGGACACAGAATGGATTCTGCTGCAATGTTTTCTGTAGTGATCCGACTTGTACCCATCCACTTTGTAACATTTTTTTTCATACTAGTTTGTTTTGGGAGGGTTTGCAACCGTTTTATCTTGCTGCGGTGTTTTTAGAGCAACTCACGGCGACTCCCTCGGCGGCCACGCGCCGGACCTGCCGGACCTCCTCGCTGACACCCGGTACGAGGTCCCGGCGGCACCCTCCCGGCTACCCGCCTCCTAAAACGGGGGGCAGGCCCCGCCCTAACACAGGGTGCATCCCCTGAGCGCAGAAGCACAGGCAGAAAAAGGCGCGGAAAAAAAAATAAAAAAAAATATATATAATTGGCTGTGTTTTTTTTTAACGCGTGCAGTTTTTAGTAAAGGCAGGAAGTTCGATTTGTGCGAATCATACCCCCGAATCATACCCCAAATCATACCCCTGAATCATACCCCCGAATCATATCCTAAAAAATCACGATTATGAATGTTTCTTTTGGGAGCGTTTGGGATTTGCATTGGCCTCACTAGTTATAATGGACCTGACAAACTAATTGACCAGTCTTGGCCAGACCCGATGATTCCTGGCTACCTTCACTGGGGGATGACTCTGGCTGCGGCTGGCTGCGTGTCTGGCATTGGACGGCCGCACCGCCGCGTCCGGCCGCGCCTTCGCTGCCCTGGCCTCCCTTCCCGCCCGGGGCCAGGGCGAGACCTCACGCTTGGTCATGTGCTACTGTCTTGCCAGCCAGCCAGCCAGCCGCAGCCAGAGTCATCCCCCAGTGAAGGTAGCCAGGAATCATCGGGTCTGGCCAAGACTGGTCAATTAGTTTGTCAGGTCCATTATAACTAGTGAGGCCAATGCAAATCCCAAACGCTCCCAAAAGAAACATTCATAATCGTGATTTTTTAGGATATGATTCGGGGGTATGATTCAGGGGTATGATTTGGGGTATGATTCGGGGGTATGATTCGCACAAATCGAACTTCCTGCCTTTACTAAAAACTGCACGCGTTAAAAAAAAACACAGCCAATTATATATATTTTTTTTTATTTTTTTTTCCGCGCCTTTTTCTGCCTGTGCTTCTGCGCTCAGGGGATGCACCCTGTGTTAGGGCGGGGCCTGCCCCCCGTTTTAGGAGGCGGGTAGCCGGGAGGGTGCCGCCGGGACCTCGTACCGGGTGTCAGCGAGGAGGTCCGGCAGGTCCGGCGCGTGGCCGCCGAGGGAGTCGCCGTGAGTTGCTCTAAAAACACCGCAGCAAGATAAAACGGTTGCAAACCCTCCCAAAACAAACTAGTATGAAAAAAAATGTTACAAAGTGGATGGGTACAAGTCGGATCACTACAGAAAACATTGCAGCAGAATCCATTCTGTGTCCAAATTTGTGTTGACAACAGCGGTTGGTAAATGAACACACCAGTAAACAAATACAGCAAGAGCCAGCCCAAGGCAGGAAAGTACTTGTTAAAAGAAGGCAGCAAAATGAAAGCTGTAACGGCTGCAAACCCTAACCCTCCCAAAACAAACCAACATGAAAACAACTGCTACAAACTGGATGGGTACAAGTCGGATCACTACAGAAAGCATTGCAGCAGAATCATCCAATCTGTGCGCAAGTTTTTGTTGACAACCAACGCTGATAACTGCTTCAAGTTACTGAGTAAATTTCCCGATTGTACGCTGCAGGTGCTGAACCTTTTTGTAGGACAATATCCACCCCGGTGCGCTGCATTGACTTTGTTCAATTCCGAGTGAAATAACGGGTTCACTACAAATTGGTCATGAAAACATACGAAGTTTCATGTTGCTTCATGTGATATAACCATGAAAGCCACTACAAGTTGCTATTCGATTTTTTCAGTAAAAAAATTACTCGTCAAAAATCGATCAAAAATCCTTACTACAAACTGCTATTTCGACGTTTTTTTTGATCTCACTTCACTGCCTTACAAAACTCGACTGCTACGATTTGCTTCCGCACAACATCACAAGGGACTATAAAACCATAGGGTCTAGAGGGTTTTTAGGGAGCCCCAAGGCCTAGCATTCTGTAGTGGAAATTCTGACCAAGATATTTAAGGTTTGTTTAGGTTTCGTTTAGGGTTTAAGTAAGATTTGTTTAGAATTTATTTAGGGTCAATTAATTTACGGCTGACTGAGGGTTAGTTTGGGGTTCGTTTTTTTTTTCCGCACACCTTTTTCCGCCATGTCCATCTGAACGTCAATTGGGACCATCCTCTTTGCTGGGAAGATGAAGCTGAAAAAAATTTACATAAACATATGTGATATATATATATATATATAAATAGGATATATATATATATATATTTATGAATACATATTAATGTTTTTCTTCGACACACTATGGTTTCCTTTATGTTTTTCGCTTAACAGAATCCTGTCATGATTATATGGAATGACATTTGGAGGAGTCCAAATAATTGGTGAGTAGCCCGTGAAGCCCGAAAGTATGTTCCGTGTATATCCTCCAAACAATGGTGTCACTAGGAAATTATCCACACATACTAAAAACATGGTGGGCCTTCCATATTAATAATTGGTGGTTTTCGTATTATCCATATTGATATATTAATAATCCGCCATTAATATTCCTATTATCCATATAAATATTATCCATATTAATAGTAGTAACCGTAGGTTTTATTTTTTTTTACTGGAGGATGATGGGTGTGGCACCCGAGCCTTGGATTTTTGCAGAGCCGAGCCTTGGTGATCTTACGATGTCCGAGCCATGTGCTTCTTGGATGTCCCACATGGTGGGATAGCAAATGGTTTTAACATTGTTACAACCCATATATGTGACAAGCAAGCCTCCAGTTGGAGACATATCAGTTGTCACACTGATAAGAACAGATACTAGGATTCGTTTAACACTTTCTTTGGTTTGGGTTACATTTTAGGGGTTATTGAGGCTGATTTTTTTATGTTTGGTTGAATTAAGGGTTTTGTCTTCAAAATGTTGTACGGCACGAAGCGCCACCAAAACACAAAAGGACCAAAGGACCAGAAGACCAGAGGACCAAGGGACCGGAGGACCAAGGGACCAGAGGACCAAGGGACCAGAGGACCAAGGGACTAAAAGACCAAGGGGCCAGAGGACCAAGGGACCAGGAGTAGGATAGATTTTTTTCGTGCATGGATGGCACTGGCCGGTCGTGGCCGGGTGGCCGTGGCCGGGTGGCCGGGTGGCCGTGGCCGCGTGGCCGGGTGGCCGTGGTCGTGGCCGGGTGGCCCCGGGTGGCCGTGGCCGTGGCCGTGGCCGTGCCGTGGCCGGGATGGCCGGCAACTAAAAAACTATTGTCACCAGACGACCCAGGGAGAGGACTGAAGGACCGGGAGGCTCGAGGACCGCAAAATTTAAAAATTGCATTAAGGGTTAAAACACTGCACCAGAGCAGTATGTTTTTTTTGATCCCTTAAAACTTAAAAGTTCACGTTCATACTGCATGCCTGTGGGAAGCCCGTATTGGGCACAGGAATTTGGAAAGAATTTGTGAAGATTTCCTACAAAGTGTTCACTGTTCTTCATTGGGTCCGGCCGGAAGAGGGAGAAAAAAAACGAAATCGTCCGTCAAGTGTGTCCACAATTCCGTGTTGGATGCCTGCGTGTACCAATCATCCGCCATCCGTCTGGCGATGCCTGGCGTACGATTGACATTTTGATGTCCAGTCATGTCGAGGATGTCCTGCAACGCGTGCACCGGCAGGTTTCCAATGCGGGCTCTTTGGATCCACCTTTCTGGAGGTAAATTAGCACTCAATGTACAATCCAAATTGCCAATATGATCTAAAAAACGGTGTGACCATAAATTCACCTGATGTTCACCTACGATTGTTTGAGCCTTCATGTTCCACTCGTGCAAAATCTCGTGCCAGGGATGCGACCCATCCAGATTGCCCGGAGCTCCGACCACCATACGAAGCAGCTTGCACCAAAAAAAAAAAAACTCAGTTTTAGACACTCAAGCAACACCCTCAAAAAATGACCTGGGGGTGTTGGGCGTTCCCATTTTGTACCGCAAAATCTCGCTTTTGAGGCCAAACCTCTTAAAAAAACACGAGTCTGCCATAAATCTAGCAAGAGGTTTTCTCTACAAAATCAACGCGCCCAACCCTTTTTTTTGTGCATTACTTTTTTGTGATTTTCAGAACCCCTGGCCGCTACAAAGTGGGGAACTTGACATGAGGAGACATTTCAGCAGAATTGCTACTTGGAACAAAGCAAACCCTCAAAAATACAAAAGATCCAGTTTGGAGAGGGATGATGTGAAAGAACTTTGTCTCCCCTGAAAACCCTGAAAATTTATAAAAAAAATTTTGTAAGAGGCAATTCCTGTTCCACATATCCAATTTTTCCGAAATTAATCTAATTTGTAAATATTTATGCACATGAATGGTGACACACCCCCAAAACCTCTACAGAATGAGGAACTGTAGGAACCTACAGTTTCAGCCAACTACAACATGTTCCCTCTCCAAGATCAGGAACCTGTAATTGCATATCCTTGCAGGCACTTAGGCTGTCCAAAAAAAAATTGTGTTGACGGACCTCTACAGAATGAGGAAGCTGCCACAAATCTACCCCCCTTTTTTGGGCACTACTTTTGTGATTTACAGAACCACTGACAAAGAAAACCTTTAAAAATCTAAAGGTCAATGTTGTAGAGGGATGATGTGAAAGAACCTTAGTCTCACCCGAAAACCCCAAAATTTTACAAAAATATATTTTGCAGACGCAATTCCAGTTCCACATTTCCAGTTTTTGTGAATTGTCTCTTACACTCCACTCTGCCAAGCATGCCTGTGACTTGCCCAACCGGATTGGATGCCGGTGGTCCTACCCAGTGCCATGGGTGCAACTTCTGCAATACATTTTGCAAGAATGCACATCACATTCAGATACGCTTCGAGACTCCCATGTCAGGCAAACCCCGCCTGCCGAATGGTAGGGGTGCAACATCTGCTGGGTGCCTGACGGGAAGAACTCTCACTGGGATGAGGAGGGGGGGCAGGTGAGAGTTACTTCAACTCAGGCTCACCCACGCCCCCGCCGCTTTGAGTTTGACAGAGCCGTCCGTGCACTTGCTTGCATCTCATCAAGATCGTTTCTCGTGCACTCCCTCTGGACTGACGTGACAAAGAAACATGTTCATCAAACAGTTTCTTGTCTCTTACACTCCACTCTGCCAAGCATGCCTGTGACTCGCCTAACCGGATCGCACCTTTTGATCGTGAGGATGCCAATGGTCCTACCCAGTGCCATGGGTGCAATGTGCAACTTCTGCAATACATTTTGCAAGAATGCACATCGCATTCAGATGCGCTTCGAGACTCCCATGTCAGGCAAACCCCACTCGTCACAGCGCAAGCAAGGAGCGCCCGGGATGACCGGATTACCCAGGACTTCTCTCAAGAAGAGATTGTTTTCCCATAGCTGTTTCGGATACGAGTGCGAAGTGCTTAGGTGAAGTGCACAATCAAGAGCCTTTTCCACCATGAGGGGTATGCAGTTTCGCTACTTCAGCTAACCACACTCAACCAGACTTCCTACCCCCTTTCAGGTGAGAGTTACTTCAACTCACGCTCCCCCATTCATCAAACAGTTTCGTATATATTTATGCACATGAATGGTGACACACCCCAAAACCTCTACAGAATGAGGAACCTACAGTTTCAGCCAACTACAACATGTTCCCTCTCCAAAATCAGGAACCTGTAATTGCATATCCGTGCAGGCACTTAGGCTGTTCAAAAAAATGGTTTTGGCGGACCCCCCGGGGGTCCTGACAATGGAGTGGAAATCCTTCGGGGGATCTCAAGCGTCATTTCGTTCGAAGGGGTTGCATCCGTACCAACCAAACTCACCAAAAAAAACTCTTAATTTTTGACACTCAAACATCATTTCGTGTGAAAAGGTTGCTGCCGGACAAACCAAAGTCGGAAAAAAACCCTCAGTTTTTGACGTTCGAACCTCCTTTCGCGCCAAACGGTTGCCGCCGGACCAACGAAACGCGCAAAAACCTTTAATTTTTGACACTCGAACCTCGTTTCATGCGCAAGGGTCGCCGGACCAACCAAACTCGCAAGAAACCCTCAATTTTTGACACTCGAACCTCGTTTCGTGAGAAAGGGTTGCCGCCGGACCAACCGAACTCGCAAAAAACCCTCAATTTTTAACACTTGAACCTCAGTTCGTGCGAAAAAGTGACCATATCGTCGCGCCTCGTCGGCACTGCCTGCGGGCTTAAGAGAAAAGAAAAAAAAGGAAAGAGAGAGAGAGAGAGACAGAGAGACAGAGAGACAGAGAGACAGAGAGACAGAGACAGAGAAGATGTGAAGATGTGAAGATGTGAGTATGCGAAGGTAAGAAGATGTGAAGATGTGAGTATGTGAAGGTAAGAAGATGTGAAGATGGGAAGATGTGAAGATGTGAAGATGTGAACAGCGAGAGAGAGAGAGAGAGAAATGTGCGAAGATGTGCAGATGTGATGATGTGAGGATGTGAAGATGTGAAGATGAGGAGATGTGAAGATGTGAAGATGAGAAGATGTGAAGATGTGAAGATGTGAGTATGTGAATAGGTAAGAAGATGTGAAGATGAGAAGATGTGAGTATGTGAACATGTGAAGATGTGAAGATGTGAACATGTTAAGATGTATAGCAGACCTCCACTTTTAGAAGAACCCTTCGCTCAGACGCTCTCGGGAAAAACTCTTGGCCACAAAAAGTTGGGATGCGCTTAAACGTTGAGAATGTTCCGCGCGAGTTTGGGTTGTCAGTTTGGCATGGACTTGTCGAAAGAGTTTGGTCATGTCATTTGCCGATGTGGAAGTTGCGGACGCGAATGTTTCGGAACATATGATTTGGTTGTCGCAATTCTCCTATCGTGACCAACATCGTGCAATCCGAGCGAATCCTGAAAACATTCCCCATGTGTTCATACTGCAGGTGTGCGACAAGGGCGTGTTTTGACGCCTGGCTTGTTTCATCGTTGCAATGGACGTTGAAGAAATGGCGCGTCAAAGTCAAAGTGCAAGATTACTGCCGGATTGCTGGACGCAGCATCTTTAAAAAATGGGAACTGGCTGCGCTGTGGCGATGATCGCCGCTCGAAAAGCAGTTCGAATCATGTCATTTCGTTCGTTGAAGTTTCCTGAAGGAATGCCTCAAAGAGGCAGCCTCCGAGACTCACAAGCATCGACTCGACTCCATTCTTACCTGAGAAACACCTTGCGCGCCCTGGCTCCCCTAGGTGTTTAAAATGTCACCTTCGAAAAGGACGAGGTTCAAACGGTGATGGGTGCCGACTGTAGAACTTGCTTCGATCAACAAACGCCACCGAGTTCACTGCCCACACTGCCCTTTTTCAAACTGACGGCATTGACAGGTCGCTCAACTGGGATGTGTGTTGCCAGGGTGGCCCTTTGCACCCTTTGCAACATCCTTTTTGCCCATCTCTGTTCCGAGATATGGATCTGTCGGATCTGTATGAAATGCTAGTTTTAGTCTGGAAAATGATGATTCAGATGATTCAGAATCTTGAGGTACCCTTTGAGACAACCCGTCTTCAAACATCAAACGCAGCCATTGCTGAACAGTGAAGTGTCTTTGTCACCGCTGAGCTTTGGCTTCACTGAGTTCTGTTTCGGCCTTGCAACTGGGAATGATGCAGGTGTCTCACCAGTTTCACCAGCTTGCTTGGCACTGCAAATCTGACGTGAACCTGAACAATTGTATCGGTCAAAAAGGATCCACGTGAACTCTCAAGGTTGCAACTACAGCCCACCAGCATTCAATGTTTCTTGTTCATACTCACCAGTTATTTATGCCAAAAACTGTCTTGCTATTTTTCAATGTAACAAATAGAAGACCCACAGTTGCTCCAGCATGCGCTGCAACTGCTGTGTAATATGCAAGTCCCGGCCAAGCCTGTGCGCCCTCAAAGGGAGACAGTTCCCTCAACCAAACACCAGGTCAGGGTTGACATGTCTTTGAGGGCATTTGAGTCTACTTATAAACGTTGTAAAAGGGCTTCCACATTGTGCTGGGAACAAACTGGTTCGAAATTGGAGGGTATGATTCTACAGACTTTCTCTTCTCCAACAAGTGTCCAAAATCAGTGGAATGATGTGGAATGCAGTCCCACCTCTTCAGCGAGGTAGCCGAGTTTCTCTTGCAGCCTCGGCGAAGGTGACAACTCAGCTCTTGGCGCCCATAGTGGAAGTACTGCAGAAATCAATAGAAATCATGAAGGCATAGGCTGAAATATGGCTGAAATCCAATCTCGGAAATGCTGAAGAGCATTTCCCTTTGTACCCCGAGGCTCTTGCCTCATGACAGCTGGGGTAAAGTCACTGCCTTGGCCATGCGCCAAGTCACAAGACCCTGTGGCACCCTGCAGTTTGCACTGGCTCGAACAGAAATAAGGGACAAATTGCAGCGCCCAAGAGGTCAACACCCCAACCACCTGAATGAGCATGTGTTTAATGTATAGATACATTTATACTAGACTATATATCTAATTCTAATCATATATTGATTATATTTATATAGTATATCATAATATCTATCTATCTATCTATCGATCGATCGATCGATCGATCGATCTGATCTGATCTGATCTGATCTGATCTGATCTGATCTGATCTATCTATCTGATCTATCTATCTATCTGATCTATCTATCTATCTATCTATCTATCTATCTATCTATCTATCTATCTATCTAATCTATCTATCTATATATATATATATATTGTATCATGTATATCATATACTATCATATAATCAATATACAAAGAAGTCATAAGGACATAGCTCTTCAGCAGAGCTGAGAGTCTCGCCATCATGATGGGAGGTACCAGGCGCCTCTGTTGGGCGATGTGGTATCGCCTTGCAGCACTGGATCAGCACGACGAGGAGTGGATGTAACTGGGTCGCTTTCCCCGAAGTCACCAGGATGTTAGTTGCTTCATCCCATTGTAAATTCCAATAAAAATCGCCATTTTATGAATTATGATGGTGAAATTATGATGGTTAAATGCCCATGAATGATGGGGATCACATTGTTTTATTGAGAAGAAGAAAATTCCTGCGGAACTCCCAGCCGCGCCGGGTTGGAGGGACGCCGCCAGCGTCGACGATGAATCTCACTGGCGCGGCCCTCGCCAACGGCCCGGGCCGGAGGCCTTGGATGGCTACTTCTTCCAGTGGCGATACCCCCCCAATCTCATTGGGATATATGGAATGATTGGAATGGACGTTTCTTGCTGCTAAACTCGCATAGCCGCATAGCTATGTTTCACAACCACGTTTAATAGATAAATCAACATAAATCAACTACCAGTATGGCCATTTCCAGTAGCTATGTTAGAATTACCAAAGGCTAAGTCACGGGGGTACCCCCAGTTCTCATGGGATTTTCCATGAAACCATCCAGCTATTTGACTTTGGAAACCTCCATATGATGAGCACTGCGTAACCAATCATTAAGGCTTGATATGAGCTGATTCTATAGGAGTTTCTTGAAATGGTGACACTCCACAAATCATCCAAATCATTATATATACCATCGTAGTAATGAAACCCATGGTTGTGTGGGTCCACCATTTTAAGAACCCCCATATGGGATTTACCTCCGGCAAAAAATACTAAACCGACCAATTCATGGTGATATTGGTTATATGAGTAATCTATCGTCTTACCACAAAATTGAGATTTCACCAACAAGATGGTGATTTGAAAACCAACTTATGGGATGTGCACCAAAAGAAATTGGATTGGACCAATCATAATGGGATATATATAGTAATAATATCATATAATGGGATACAACTGACAACAACTCAATATGATATTTGGGCCGATTTATTGGTGCTTAAATGAGGATAAACCGCTGGAGTTGGGGCAACCCCTATTTTCAAACATATTGTGGGAGCGTAAGTTACATAATGGTTAATTATTGATATTGATGTTGGTAGCATCGGTAGCATACTGTCTACTGTCATAAAATGGAATTGTCATGAATTGTCACTGTTTGCTATGAGGCTCAGAGCAAAAAGTCATATTTCATCATATTTCCCATTCGTTTTGGGGTTCCCCTAAGACTCCGGGCCTTACACTCCCGTCAATCCTGGACACCCTGAGAACACAACTTGTCAGAGGTCAGCTCTGGTGCGACAGACCTGAGTGCATTGCAAGATTGCTGTAGAGGCGCCCAAAACATGTGACGCATGGACTTTGCTTGTGAAACACTTCTATATAGGGCACTTGTAATGCACTTGCTGGTAACGCTCACAGAAGAACCTCCTGGTAGAACGAAGTGACAACGAAGTTCTGGAAGTGCATTTCGAAAGTATGTCCTGATATCTTGCCCTTACGAAAAGATGTTCTCACACGAGAGTCACGGGGGCGGACGTGCGCAGCAAACCGTGTCTCGTGTCAATGATCAATCCTAAAGTTGGATGTTTCGCTGACAAGATGTGACAAGTTTCAAGTTCTTGCTGATCCAAATGGGTTTGGGGGCCTTAAATGGCAAAATGGCCTTAAGATCTGATCCAATTGGATTTCCACCACTGGGTTTCCATGCGAACGTGAGGCTTGCACCTGACCATGACTCGCGGGAATACCATTGGCACACAATGAGAAGGAATAATGAACAAAGAAAAATCATGGATTATCATGGATTGATGTCAACGGCTGAAGGTCTCTTACCCAACAACTCGGAGGTTGAAGAACCAAATTTAAGTCGACCCCTTTTGCATGGGATCTTTGGCCCAACATTCGCCCTGGACAGGACAGCTCTTCAGCGGACCAGACAGACCAGGCAAACTTCACAGACAGTCACATGCTGGCTTTCTTCTCATATAGCGATAGATAAAGATATCATATAACTATAACATAACTATATAATATTTATTTATTTGTTTAATTATTTATTCATGTATTAATTTATTTATTTAAATATTTATTTATTTATCTATTTATGTATGTATACAATAGGCTAGAGGTGCAGATTATACAATCTATAGCCAAGAACACGGCTATCTCCGTTCTCTGCAGGCAGAATTCCCCGGCACCAGATGTTCGCACCTCCAACGACGGCGCAACGGGAGCGGTCAAGATCTTCGTGGCAGACCTGCCCCCAAGGTGCTGGACTCAAATCATGTTTAGATCATCAAATGATCAAGAAATACAACATACAACCATATACAACCAATGTCCGCTAACATGAGTCACCCTTTCGAGTTGCTGTTTTCAATGATGCGAGTCCCGTCCTTTCAGGCTGCAGGTTCCCAGGCAGGGTTCGTTGTCGCGTCATTGGCGAAGCAACGGTCGTGGGAGCCGAATGAAGATCAGCCAACGCCTCAGTGACCGAACTGGGAACTGCTGATTTCGTCACAAAATCTGGCATGGCTTCACAAAATGGGAAATCGATGGAAATCGAAGAACTGCCCAAAAAGGCACAGGAACTTGGACTTTGAACTCTTCCAATTTTGGAAAAACAAACGGACAAAGAACCGCTTAATTTTGGTCTGTGTCGCCTTGGAGCTCAAAGGGGAGCCAGATCTCCTGGCAAGCCAACCAACTTGGAGATGCACCCAAAACGCTAAGCAAACTCAACCATACTCAACCCTAAATTGGATGTGAAATCATATGTGCCATGGTCAAATCGTATAGCGCTATGGTCATCCATCCTATAGCAGGGATCCTTATATAATGGGTACAAATATATCAATAATCAATCCCTACTGAGGGGGATGACTATCCCCTTTAACGGGAAAACACACCGACCTTCGACCATCAATCTCAAATTGATAATACTGATAAATTGGATATCAATTGATACAATGATAAATTGGATATCAATTGATACAAATAGACAAGCAACTATACCACACTATACCAACTTGAGGCCAATACGAGGTCGAGAGCAACTTTAATAAAGCTGATGATGCCGATGGCGACGATATGGTGACGATGTCCCAGGGTGGGGATTGAGCCAGAGCAAAAGTGCTTCCAAAAAAAACAGGTGGGGGGAGGAAGGGTGAGTAGTTAACTGTGAAGTTTCATGTGAGATATGTGAGTGGCGACTCCAGTTTTTGTCAATACCTTGGGAAAGCATGCTAAAGGAAGAGGGGCTCCAGCTAGCAGAAGCTAGCTTCCGTGATTGACGGTCGATTTTGGATGGAAATCCAGTGTCATCTTCCGTTCTTGTGGCCCCCTTCAAAACTCGGGGTTGCCCTTGCGATAGAGATTGATTCCCTATGATGTTCCGTTTTTGTTCCATATTTTGCCACTAGTCATTAGTATGTCACTAGTACAACTCTTGCCCGTATCTCATCGTATCTCTATAGGGACCCTTCTATGGCGTCATTTGGCATCAATACTTGGGCCTGCGAAGCCATCAGGGTTTGCCGAGAAATCTAGCACCCCAAAATCACATGCTTGGCATGGTTGACCATCATGTTCCCACGTCATCCCATTTCCCCATAGTTAAGCATATTCCCAAGAAGAATATCATAGAATTACCATAGAATTACCATAGAATTACCATAGAATTACCATAGAATTACCATAAATTGGGGCATCCCCCAGTTTTGAGATGAACTGATGAACCCCACCAGTCCAGCCCCAGGGCCCCAGTCCAACTCATGGCAACCCGGCAACCCGACCTGGGAACCGGCGGCTGCCGAGAGGAGAACGACAGGGGCGAAGGCGAAATCAGAGCGCCCCCAGCGCCACGCGTCTGTGGTGAGAGGTTCCTGCTGCGGCCGCGGCGAAGCCGCGATCATTGTGTAAAATTGGTGCTATTGGCACCACGAGACATCCTGGATCTATCATGATCTATCCATCCAATATTATGATATTGGTCTCATCTCATCTATCTGCATATCTATAGTGATGCTATTATTTATGCATGTTGGCATTAATTATATCAGTTTGTATAATTACGTATAGTTGTTGATCATTCAAAGTGGAAAAGTCTAGAAGGTTCCAGCAACATCTTTCAACCTTCCGCTGAGCCAGTCCTGACAGTCACTCCAAGCCTTCCATGAGGAGATGTCGGTCTCATGTCGCTGGGCTGAGTGCTGGTGCTCCGAAACATCTGGAAGTGAGGTGGTGGTGGCGTATAGGTCCCAGCCATAAACCTATCAGCCAGCTCCCTAGGAGTGGTGATAGGTGTGCCAGTGCTGAAGGTCGCAGTGGTCCCAATGGTCCCATTGAGCCCTTCTTTAAGCCCACTTCCATTGGCGCCATCCTTGGGGACATCCTTCGGCCCTTCCGTTGAGCCTTCCTTGGGTTCAGATGCCGTAGGGCTTCCCTCGGGGCTTCCCAAGGCTACCCTCCGCGTCTGCAGTTTCGGCGAAGGCACCACAGCAGTGCCCTGCCGACTGCTGGCATAGCCGTGCCTCAGCATCGGGCTTGGCATGGCGACCTGAAAATGGGTAGGCTATGATTTATGGTGGGCTCCATTTCCAGCAAAAATTGGGCATTGACGCTAATGCCTTTAAGACATTTCAAGACATTCCCATCTCACAGCGAGACTTTGCTTTCAAGTTGCCACACCAGCACTGAAGGTGTTGACGAAGTTGGCGTCGAAGAGCCTTGTGAGAGTGTTCCATGATTCCCATCCAGATGTTCAATTAGACACGCATAATAAAGCACATGCACAGACACTACTATAACGACTATGAATCATACACTACATAAACTTGATAGTCCTGGGCAAGGTGACGGAATTGTACGAAAGCATGGAACCAGATTCGAACTGTCCCACTTGATCCCATCAGCCTTGAGTTTGGAGATCCAACCCCCCTTACAAGGAAACACCGAGGCCCTGGCCTATCGGCCAACGAAGTCGAATCGGCTCCTGCAGTACATGATCACAAACTACTCAGAACAAGAAAAGCCAAGACCATGTTTGTACACGTTCGTCGTGTTTCATCATCCATTGTCCCCGAATCCCCCAAGAATCCCTGAATCCTGGTGCACTGAGATCGGTGGCGACTCCATGACTTTCGTTGGGGGCATGGATTTGGAAACCTTCATGGCTTCAGGATTCGCCAGATTCGCCAGATTCGCCACGACGGCTGGCACCCCAGGCACTGAGGGACTGCTGCTGGGCGCAGCCACCATGGCGGGCGCAGCAGGCGCAGCAGGCGCAGCAGGCGCAGCAGGCGCACTGGGCCTGGCCACCATGGCTGCCATGGCTGGTGTGCTGGGCGTGGCTGGCGTGGCTGGGGTGGTGGTGGCAGCGCTGGCGGCAGGGGCTTCGGCTCCTGATGAGGCGATACAATACATGCAGAAATGGGTGAGAAATGGGTCTGTCTGAAAATGGTGTATACGGTATACCGGTATACCTCCAAAATTGATCAAAATTGTATAGTTTTAGAAGGCCCTCCGGGGAAATCTACCCAAATACAAGAATCGCTAGGATCCAATTCCGAAGACAATCACAAGATATCACAAGTGAAGGAACATTCAATGACCACGTGGTGCAAGACTAAATCCTGGGCCCTTTGAGTCTGAGAGTCTCATAGATCTCATAGACACTTTGGTTCCTGGATGGTCTTGGGATTTCCCAGCATCCCAATGGTGGAATATGGTGGATATGTTGATGTTCCAAAGGTGTTGACATGTATTGACCCACAACCTCTCCCGTCAGCGCCTGGTGAGGCGTCAGCTCGTGGGGACTCGGCTACTTCCTCCAGATCACTTCAGTACTCCCAGCGATGAAAATGACACGGCTATGGCACCCAAAAGCATTGATTGATATCGATATTGCATTGGATGATAAATCTAACTCGTCCAAAATCTTCCAGCTGTCCACTGCGTCCTTCGCAACAACTCCACTGAAGCTTCGTATGATGGGGTTGCTGCGCTTCGGATCCTGGTGCACAACATGTAGAAAATAATAGACACAAACTCTTAACCTATGTCAAACTAACTTCACTTCTCTTCCACTAGCATTCCTTTCATTGAAATGGCGCTTCAAGCAGTGTCTTGAAATTAGACCTGCCCCTTGCAGAAGGTTCGCATTCACTGCAAGGGGATCTCAGCAGGAGATACCACCAGACCCCTGGATCATCCTGGATCCCATATCCCATTCCCCCTTCCTGCACGATAGGTCGGGCAATCACCTTTGGCGGACCAAAGACCTTGGTGGTCAGCGGTCTCATGCAATTCACCTCGCGCGGGTGAGGATCTCCGGGAACAAATGAAACATGTCGATGGATGTTGATCAGCTGATATCGGTTGACCTGCAAAATGTATCAAAATGTTCCACAACATCGTGACAAATATAGTGCTACTATGTCATTACTATGTGCTACTTGTTTTCTGCTACTTCGTTCTCAAATGCTTCTGTTTTCTTCTCTTTCCATCTGTTTCCCTTCTGTCCACCTTCCATCTCGGGATGACTGGATGTCCAAAAACACTTGGTGGCCTCGGCTGGAATGTAGCTGCTCACCGCATCCTCAACGGCTCCATCAGCTCCTGCAGAGTCAGGTTCAATAGATTTGAATGGTACAGTTAAAGAAAGCTGCAAATTCATGCTAGTTCTTGATTTTGATGAGATTGATGTCTTGCCATGGTTGTTTATCTCAGGGCACCCATTGTTTGCTTCGCGTAGTCGACTCTTGTTTGCTGCACATCTGGTACACAATCCTCCCATCGTACCAGAACTGCCCCAATCCCCACCTTTCCGCGCAGCGAGCATCTGTCTGGGTGGATAGCCAGACCCCAAAAAACGCAAAGGATCACCTGCAAGGATGGTCAGACCGAAGGCATGATAGGCATGATAGGCATGATTTAAATATCAAAGGCGTCATGACATGCAATGCTTTGAAACCCCATGAAGTGTGTTTTCCATTGTTTTCCCATAGACTTTACCTCACACTGAGCGGAATTCAGCGCATTAGCCCAGTGCACTTGGAGACGTGCCTGCGCTGGAGATTTGTCGCGGGCTCACACCATTTGGGCTGGGCACCGGAAGATTCTGAACTGTCTGCACTGTTGGCCAAAAAATGACCTGCCTCAGAGCTGAGAAGGTGCCCAGTGGCATGTCAGTGGCATATCCAAAATCGAACATCGGCAAATTAAAAATCAAAAATCCTCCAAGTTTGTCGAAGGAGTTTGTCCAGGGTGTCGGTGTATCTTATCTGATGGGATTTTGTCGGATCCCATCAAATCCCATTAAAATCCCATTAAAATCCCACGACAGCCAGGCAGCTGTGTATTCAGCCGCGGCGACCGCAGGACATACGCCATCGGTCGTTCGCCCGGGCCCCGGGCCGTGTGCGGCACCGGCGGCGCCGGCACGGCAGTGGCGACCCGGGGCACGGAGCTGGGCGAAACGCTCATGGCTGACTCAGTGGCTATGCTATGTCTGCTATGTGGATGGTGTCTATTGGTGTTTGGTAATATGGTTGAAGGGAGTTGAAGGGAGTTGGCTAAATAACATACAGATATACTATATGAATCTATATGATATACATACAGATCATTATTGATCATACAGTTGGGTTAGTTGGAAATGGTTGTGGAATATACTTGGTTGTTGGGAATCAAAAATATTGAAAAATCATATAGTTGGTTGAATGTGGTTGGTTGAATTATTGATTGGCCAAAGTTGAATAATTATGGTTGGTGATTGATGCTGGTTGATGTTGATTCATGTTGATTGTTGGATGCTGTACATCCAATTATCATCCCATGGTATCTCCCCGATTTGGGAGGCGAGGCTGGCCTGCTTTGGTCTGGGAGCTGAGGTCCAAGGTCAGTCCAATAATGCTTGGCTCGCCATCAAGATATATCTGGTGCACCCAAAATTAATCAGCAAGCAAATTTGAATTTCTGTTCCCCAAAGATACTCAAAGTGACTCAAAGTACCACTCCACGCTTTTCTGTCGCTTTCACTGTTCGGCACAGGAATTGGTTGTTCGAGACAGTTTCATGTACGGATTCGCAGGACTCTCATTTAAGTTCTCCTGAATGCCTAACAAAGTAACACTTACTACTTTTCAAGCAAAAGTTACTAACAAAATCTAACAAATATGTCCTTCATTGTCCTTCCATAGGATGAAAGTTGACTCAACCAAGTTTTTTTCACAAGCCTGCGATGTGGACAAGAAAATCCACGCAGAAAATTTACGCTGAAAATTGTGCGAGGTGATGTTTGATGTGACCCTCATCTCGCTGGATGTTCATGGTCAATGGATTCAATGGATGCAGAGAGCATCGCGGCATATGGCACATTTGAATTGAACATGAAGCTAAAAGAAGATATAGAAAGATAATGAAAGATATTTGCTCGATTGGCATCTGTCTCATCTCGAAAATCAGGTGCAGCATGATCAAGTTGACCAAGGTTCGCAACTATACCCAGGGAATGTCAAGCCCCCAAACCTTCTGCGCAATCTCAAAGCCAGTAGGCAGCTGCCATGCGAACAACAGCACGTTGACTCCATTCAGGGCAATGTGCGCAGTTCTTGCCGACTCGTTTCCTGCATGGAAGAGGTCTGATGACACTTCCCTATGCCTTCCCTGTCTGGGAACTCCCTGCTTCTTGGGTACAGAGTACTTTAGCACACTTACAAGAGGGAAAAAGTTGGTCCCGCCACGGCCCCGCGCAAACCATCGCCTTACCATTTGAGCCTCTGATCACAGGAAACAAATCAGGCAGAAAACCTCTCTATCCTGCTCTTCATACTCTTCAAACAAAATCAACATCTCATTCATTGAACATCATGAACAATCATGAACATATTTGTTGATAGTGACAAGATGTGACAAGTGCACTGAGTTCCCCATTGGGATGCCATCTCTCAAGGGTGTGTGTGATCGCAATGGCTGTCCATCCCCGTCCCGTCCATCCCGTCCATCCCGTCCATCCCGTCCACCGGGCCTTTCTCCATGAATGGCACCATGGCTGCAGAGACGGCCCAGATCACCACGATGGCCGCGCCGGCGAACAAATGTGGACCCGGAAACAGCTTCTCTGCTCGGAACCTGTAGCAGCTGTAGCAGTAGCGTCGCCCCATGCCATCCATGCCCCATGCGACCAACGGGTGCATGAAGTAAGATGAATGTCATGCAGCATGAAATAGCATGAATGTCATGTGCAAGTCAAATGAAGGTAAGTGAATGTTATGAAGCAATTACAGCGGCGAGTTCTTCACCCGAATTGTCCAAGCAGCCAGGTGTTGAAGACTCCATAGGTGGTGAAGAAAATACCACCTCTGAGCAGAGTCCGTTGGCTTTCACACATTGTTGACGTTTCAAAGCCCCCAAAAAATCATCAGGGTTCACACTCTTCCCAGTAGGGCGGCATGACACGGTTGCACTATGTTGCATTCATACAACCAATGACCGTCATGCCAAGTTGCCGCCGAGAATGATGGAGCTGAGAGTGTGGTGCTTGTCCTTGTAGCCTGTGGGCTCTGAGGAGAAAATGCCACCAGCAAAGTGTTTTTTGATGCAAATTCAACTCACGTTGGCATTTTGTCTGCAAGTAGGATGAGACAATCATCTCAACATTTGAGGTATTTGGATCCCTCCTGCAAAAAGTGGTGAACAGGGCTGCTTCAGCCTATCAAACATGCTGGAATGAAATTCAACCATCGTTCTGTGAGTCCATCATTGGAGCCGCTTAATCTAGCAAGAGAATACGGAGTCCGTTTCTGGCGACCTGATCCTCTATCTTTTTAAGCCAAGGTGCCCTCTTTCACCATCTCCTTCCTCTCAGCATCCAGTTGGCTGATCTGCTCCTTCAAGGATTTGGTTGCTGCGGACTCCTCCTCCTCATCCTGTCAGGATCAAGGCGCTACAAGGACAAGATAAGCACGCCCCAAGGTCCTGCAGGATTACGATCTTCAGCCTTTTCTTTGGGACTTAATGACTTATGATGACTTATGTTTAAAATTGTTTAAATTGTTTTAATTAGAAACAGGGATCCCCAGGGGTTGAAGCCCCTGACCGACAAAATCGTGAGCCACCTTGGGCAGCTGCTTTCGGAGGTTGCTGATGTCAGCGCCAAGGGTGCGGGTTTGACGCCACTGCCAGCCCAGGAAGCCCGTGTACAGCATGGTGAAGAAAAACAAGGACATGGCGGTGGGATGAACCAAGCCTCAAGATGTTTTTTCTGATCACCAATCATCTCTTGATTGGTCCAAATCCTGGGACCCTGGTGAACAGCAAATCTCAAAAAAATACCCCAAACCTCAAGGAATCTTTGAAAACCTATCATACTTTGGCTCTTTTCAACCGCTGCCGAGTGGCTCGAAGCCTTGCCTTCCAATGGCCCCCACTGACCGCCCTTGGCCCAAGCCTCAGATGGCGTCAAAGCTGCCAACGCCACGGCTGCTGATGCCACCTCAGCCGTTCTCACTGGATCAGGTGAATCCTGCCGAAATTGGAAAGCCATTCACATCCTTTAGCAATGTGCAATGGATGAAAATAGAATTATACATTTGCCATTTAAATCAGTTTAAAACCATGTAGACTTGTACCAGATCATACCAGTAGATGGATGTTGGAGAATCCAGCCTTGGGCCCCGGATGGTTCCGTTGGTTCCCCGGCCTCTGCCTCGCTTCGCAGGCTTCGCTCGCGGCCGGGAGCTGGGACGAAGCACAGGGAGCCGCAGAACATGGCCAGCGCCAAAGCCCCGAGCCGTCCACGGCGCTGGGAGAAACGCGCCATGGGAAGAAGGGATCAGCCGATGCCGATGGAAACTTCAGCTAACTGCCTGGAGAAAGGATGGAAAAATGCCACACATCCAGCGTTCAGCCACACTTGAGTGCATGTCAACAGCTGTTGAGTTTACACTGGGCTCCGACAGAAGCATTGCTCGCGCAGCTGATTTGTTTTCTCTAGGCCTGGGTAGCACTCGTAAACAGACCTTCGACTGTGTGCCAAGACTTCAGTCCGAGTTTCCGGAAAGATATGTGCTTCGTTTGCCCTTCGAGTCTGAGAGTAGTTTCCTGATGTGTTTCACATGAACGTACATAGTTAGATTGTGGTAGTTGAAACCATTTTTAGGGCACCTTTTGAACTTGGCGATCCATTCTCTGTTGCCTTTGTCAACATCAGACATGTCTGCGACTGTCTGTTTGGAAACTCACGAAAACAAGATTCAACGGAACTAGGTGCAGCGATCCCCAGAGGGAAAATCTGATGACAATGCCACTTCTTCAGCCTGCTGTCATTGACGTGCAACAACGTCCAACAAATGTAGTTATACATTTATACTATACACTGTAAGAATATGTAAGAATAGTATGTTCACAACATAACAATGATAAGTAGATGTTGTTGTTGTTGTTGGTGGTGGTGGTGATGATGATGATGATGATGTTGATGATAGAAGTAGAAGTAGAAGTAGAAGTAGAAGTAGAAGTAGAAGTAGAAGAAGTAGAAGTAGAAGTAGAAGAAGAAGTAGTAGTAGTAGTAGTAGTAGAAGTAGTAGTAGAAGAAGTAGAAGTAGAAGTAGAAGTAGAGGTAGAAGTAGAGGTAGAAGTAGAAGGAGAAGGAGAAGTAGAAGGAGAAGTAGGAGGAGAAGTAGAAGTAGAAGTAGAAGTAGAAGTAGAAGGAGGAGTAGAAGGAGAAGTAGAAGTAGAAGTAGTAGAGTAGTAGAGTAGTAGACTAGTAGAGTAGTAGAGTAGTAGAGTAGTGGAGTAGTAGAGTAGTAGACTAGTAGAGTAGTAGAGTAGTGGAGTAGTAGAGTAGTAGAGTAGTAGAGTAGTAGAGTAGTAGAGTAGTAGAGTAGTAGAGTAGTAGAGTAGTAGAGTAGTAGAGTAGTAGAGTAGTAGAGTAGTAGAGTAGTAGAGTAGTAGAGTAGTAGAGTAGTAGAGTAGTAGAGCAGTAGAGCAGTAGAGCAGTAGAGCAGTAGAGCAGTAGAGCAGTAGAGTAGTAGTAGTAGTAGTAGAGACTAGTAGAGTAGTAGAGTAGTAGAGTAGTGGAGTAGTAGAGTAGTAGACTAGTAGAGTAGTAGAGTAGTGGAGTAGTAGAGTAGTAGAGTAGTAGAGTAGTAGAGTAGTAGAGTAGTAGAGTAGTAGAGTAGTAGAGTAGTAGAGTAGTAGAGTAGTAGAGTAGTAGAGTAGTAGAGTAGTAGAGTAGTAGAGTAGTAGAGTAGTAGAGTAGTAGAGCAGTAGAGCAGTAGAGCAGTAGAGCAGTAGAGCAGTAGAGCAGTAGAGTAGTAGTAGTAGTAGTAGCAGGAGTAGTAGTAGTAGTAGTAGTGTAGTAGTAGTAGTAGTAGTAGCAGTAGTAGTAGTAGTAGTGCGTAAGGTTAATAACAATAGTGTATACGGTATCAACAAATGTATATGTGCTATGTATAAAAATGTAGATTATAAAATAATAATAACAATAATAATAATAATACATCATATTATGGCTATTTTTGCCGTCATCATTCCCTGCGTTGCTCCAAGCCAAAGCAAAGAGCTGAGCCGGCACTGAACACCTTCCGTCAGACTTTGCTGAGGCGTCTTCAATACCCGAGCTGCACAGGTGAACAGTTCTCTTGCTCTACAGCTGAGATCATGTCACAAAGGGCGAATCGTTTTATGTTTTTTTTCTGACGTCCTGAGTCCTGAGTGATCCATTCCTTAGGGATTCATTGTTAAACCATGTGAAACCCCTAGTGATGGGGGGATGACCATCTCCTTTCAGGGAAAGGTAAACGAGATTAAACGAGGTTTTGACTGTTGGACATATGATTAAAATTGATGGACCATCCTGACAATGGAGGTATAAGCAATTAAACATCATCCAAACAAATCCACGTGTTGGGGTCACGATGGGTCATGTTTATCAAGTTCCCAAGGTTCCCAAGGTTCCCAGTCATAGACATCATAGACCATTGACCAAGCTGTATATCAAAGTGGCATTTCTTGCTTGTCATACTACCAGCATCTGCCCTTTCTCTGCCCTTTCTGACCATCCGGCTGGAGCCACTGTCATAGGAGTGCATAGGAGTGAGGCTATAGCCTATTTGCATCGCAGCCCGAGATCTGCCGGTCGCTGCCGACTGGTCGAATCGGACATGACCAACCAATACCAAGCACATCTGTGACACCTGATGGTTACCTGCGGCTGTTGCTGGCTGTTAGAATGATCAACAGTACTCATGTCATGAACTGGCTACAGAAGCTTTCAATATCAGCCTCGATGCTGGCAATTTCTAACACTCACGGGTGAACCTGAACCTCAGCTGACATCGATTCGGAACGGTGACCACTATCTGCGTGGCTTTACGGCTAAACCACCCCGAACCACTGGGCCCCTGGACTGTATCACCAGCTGTTGGCTTCAACCTCCTATTCGTCATTCCGGATCACCATTCCATTTAGAGATGGAAAACACGAATCCGAAACCTGCCACCAAATCAGAGCCTGCCGAATCTGCTGCCTTGCTACAATCATCTGAAGGCGAAGAAAGGCTCCTCTTTCCACAGGAGCGAGCTAGTTATTAATAAGATTTAATAAGTAAGCCACAGTAAGCCATACAAATCAGTACAGCATCCAAATTCAACTTTCATCCCTTCAGACACGAGGATCTGTAGGAACACTCAAGAAAAAAACGAACAACTTGAGAAGATCCCCGGGTTGCAAATAATGCTTTCCCTCTATCATCATATTGAGTCATATTGAGATATCCGCCGACCCCTGCCGACAGCAGGGGGAGCGCGTCAGAGAAGAGATTACAAGCAACAAGTGTTGTGCAGTGCAAGTGAGGGGCAAGTCAGGGGGAGGACAGAAAGGGAAGCAAGGTGCAGTGCAAGAAGCACGAAAAAGGAAGCGAGAAAGGAGGGGCAGTCCCAGCGACAGAAGCAAGCGAAAGAAGCACGAAACAAGAAGTTAGAAGCAAGAATTAAGAAGCAAGAGTTTAGGAGCAATAAGCACGAAAAAGGAAGCGAGAAAGGAGGGGCAGTCCCAGCGAAAGAAGCAAGCGAAAGAAGCACGAAACAAGAAGTTAGAAGCAAGAATTAAGAAGCAAGAGTTTAGGAGCGAGAAGCACGAAAAAGGAAGCGAGAAAGGAGTGGCAGTCCCAGCGAAAGAAGCACGAAACAAGAAGTTAGAAGCAAGGCGCAAGAAGCAAGAGAGAACGAGCGATAAGCACGAAAAAGGACGCGAGAAAGGAGGGGCAGTCTCAGCGAAAGAAGCAAGCGAAAGAAGCACGAAACAAGAAGTTAGAAGCAAGAATTAAGAAGCAAGAGAGAACGAGCGACAAGCCAGAAAAAGGAAGCGAGAAAGGAGGGGCAGTCCCGGCGAAAGAAGCAAGCGTAAGAAGCACGAAGCCAGGTGCAGGGCAAGAAGCACGAAAAAGGAAGCGAGAAAGGAGGGGCAGTCCCAGCGACAGAAGCAAGCGAAAGAAGCACGAAACAAGAAGTTAGAAGCAAGAATTAAGAAGCAAGAGTTTAGGAGCGATAAGCAGGAAGAAGGAAGCGAGAAAGGAGGGGCAGTCCCAGCGACAGAAGCAAGCGAAAGAAGCACGAAACAAGAAGTTAGAAGCGAGCGACCAGCCAGAAAAAGGACGCGAGAAAGGACGGGCAGTCCCAGCGAAAGAAGCAAGCGAAAGAAGCACGAAACAAGCAGCTGTCAGCTGCAGGCTTCAAGGGCTACTTTTCTAGCGGGCTCAGAAAGCGACGTTAGGCAGTGGCACCGGGGCTTCGGAAGCGCCGTTGGGACCGGCATGCCATGGTGTTTTCCCGTTTCGGAAGCGGCCGCCAAAGCCGTCAGCTGCAGGCTTCAAGGGCTACTTTTCTAGCGGGCTCAGAAAGCGACGGTAGGCAGTGGCACCAGGGCTTCGGAACCGCCGTTGGGACCCAACTGCTACTTTTCTTGAGGACCTGCATGGTTCGTTTGGTGCGGCCACCAGCCACTCGGTCGTCTTGCATGTGCGACCGCGCGTGTTCGTGTGCTGTGCTCGAATGCGTCCGTGGGGTTGCTTGGATTCCACCTTGGTGTTGCACGTTGGACATGCGTGCGTATAGCGAGTGCAAACACGTCCTGCAGCCACGCGAAACTGACGGCCACAGTGCCCCCGTGTGTTGACCTTTCCTGTGAAGACGCTGCTTTGCACACATTGCTGGCACGAAGGACATGTGTTCGTGTAGACACATGCGGCAGCTTGGCCGTTCGGGTCGCTGCCATGGTGTTTTGGCCCTGCGAAGGGGTCCTTGGCGTGGAGCTGTGCAGGATGAGGCTTGGAGCTAGTTTCTAGTCGGTTCAGAAAGTGACGTTTGGCACTTCGCGGGCCCGATCCGTCCTTCACTGCCATGGTGTTTTGGCCCTGCGAGGGGGTCCTTGGCCCGGAGCTGTGCAGGATGAAAGTTGGCAGGCAAAGTCTAGTTTCTAGTCGGTTCAGAAAGTGACGTTTGGCCCTTCGCGGACCCGATCCGTCCTTCACTGCCATGGTGTTTTGGCCCTACGAGGAGGTCCTTGGCCCGGAGCTGTGCAGGATGAAAGATGGCAGGCAAAGTCAAGGCTTGGAGCTAGTTTCTAGTCGGTTCAGAAAGTGACGTTTGGTACTTTGGGCTAGTTTCTAGGCAGTTCAGAAAGCGACGTTTGGCAGTATGGGCTGATCCGTCCTTCACTGCCATGGTGTTTGAAGCCTGCGACACGGTCCTTGGACCCGAGCTGACGGCAGGAAAAAGGAAAGTTTGAAGCTAGTTTCTAGGCAGTTCAGAAAGTGACGTTTGGCACTTTGGGCTACGGGCCGCGTGCCCGGTCCGTCCTTCACTGCCATGGTGTTTTAGCCCTGCGAGGGGTCGTTGGCCGGGAGCTGTGCAGGATGAAAGCCAGCTGCAAGAGAATGCAAGGAAATTGAAGGTTCGAAGCTAGTTTCGAGGCAGTTCAGAAAGCAACAAGCGAGTTTGATTAAGTTGGCAGGCAAAGTCAAGGTCAAGGCTTCGGGCTAGTTTCAGAAAGTGACGTTTGGCACTCTGGGCTACGGGCCGCAGGCCCGGTCCGTCCTTCACTGCCATGGTGTTTTGGCCCTGCGAGGAGATCCTTGGCCCGGAGCTGTGCAGGATGAAAGTTGGCAGGCAAAGTCAAGGCTTGGAGCTAGTTTCTAGTCGGTTCAGAAAGTGAGTTTGGCACTCTAAACTAGGGCCGCCGATTCACGCCATGGTGTGAGGGGGTCCTGGCCCGGAAGGATGAAGTGGCAGCAAAGTAAAGGTTGGAGCTAGTTTCTAGTCGGTTCAGAAAGTGACGTTTGGCACTTCGCGGGCCCGATCCGTCCTTCACTGCCATGGTGTTTTGGCCCTGCGAGGGGGTCCTTGGCCCGGAGCTGCGCAGGATGAAAGTAGGCCCGGTCCGTCCTTCACTGCCATGGTGTTTTGGCCCTGCGAGGGGGTCCTTGGCCCGGAGCTGTGCAGGATGAAAGTTGGCAGGCAAAGTCAAGGCTTAGAGCTAGTTTCTAGTCAGTTCAAAAAGTGACGTTTGGCACTCTGGGCTTGGCCCGGAGCTGTGCAGGATGAAAGTTGGCAGGCAAAGTCAAGGCTTGGAGCTAGTTTCTAGTCGGTTCAGAAAGTGACGTTTTGGCACTTCGCGGGCCCGATCCGTCTTTCACTGCATGCCGTAAGGCTCCAACGGTGTCCTTTGGACAACCTTTTGTTCCGTAACATCGTTATGTTGTCGTAGGTTTGTATTGCTTCCGTCTGTTTCCGTAGTTTTTAACATACCTTTTTTGAGAGATTGTCCGGCATGATGCAATGAGTTTTGAGACAAAGTCTCTCTGTAAACATGTAAGTATCTTTTTGTACATATTCATCTCTTTGTACAGGCCTATTTATTCTTTAATGTACAGGTGTGTTCTTTGTACAGATTTATTCTCTGTACAGATTGTTTTCTTTGTACACATTGTTTTCTTTGTACAGGTTGTTTTCTTGTACAGATTTATTCTTTGTACAGATTGTTTTCTTTGTACACATTGTTTTCTTTGTACAGGTTGTTTTCTTGTACAGATTTATTCTTTGTACAGATTGTTTTCTTTCTTTGTGCACATTGTTATCTTTGTACAGGATGTTTCTATGTACAGATGTGAGACAAAGTAACTCCTTGTACAGATCCTGCAAGCATCTGCATCCAGCGACAATGGAGGCCAGACGGATTCCGTCTGGCCTTCCAGTCGCTTGATGTGCAGCTTAGTGATGTTGAGTGCTGTCGTCAGACCAAGGTCTGATGAGGGCCAGCTACAAGCTTTGATTGCCAAAGCGCCGACAAAGACTCTGCAAGCATCGTGGCTGCCCCCTATATGGGGTGCTTACATTACCTTTAAGACAGCCAAAACATAACCATTTTGCAACCATCCAACTGCGGTTTTATGGTCGCAAAATGACTCTAGATATAACTTGCAGAAATACGATTTAGGATTTCCAACAGAAACATCATCATAGTTTTAGGGCCTTGCATTTGAGCCCACGTAGTGGAAAGGACACCTTAAAAGCGGATATGGGATACCCTCCAAATTGTAACTGCTGGATCTATTATTGGGGTTATTGTTTTGGGGGTATGGGGAGAAACCCGGTTTTATGACAAACCCGGTCGGGGTGGCAGAGGTGCGGGCGCAGTGCCCCATTTTGTTTTGATGGGATGGTGGGCTCCAACCTAGCAGCCCTTACTTTATAGAACATATATTGCTGGATATATATATATATGTATCTATATCTATTGATGGATGTTGTTCTCATCATATATATGTTAAAATCCCTTACTACACCGATAACATATATGGACATAAAAAATGGGAATTTCATCCGAAATCACGATCAGGGGTGAAAAAAACAGAACCCCCAAAATATGCTCGTTTGAGCACTCCCTTTCACCAGCGTGTTTTGCTGCCGTGCCGCTCCGAGCTGCAGCAAGGATCGAACAGCAGGACATGGAAGGCACATCTGGTGACATTTTATTGATATATATATATATATAATTATTTATATTTATATTTATTGATATATATATATATAATTATTTATATTTATATTTATTGATATATATATATACCCAAGATTCCTGGATCCCAAACTGTACCCTTAAGTAAGGATACCAACTTCAAGACACCAACAGATTGTGTTTTCGTTTTTGGGGGGCCTACTGTAGTCCCCATGAATGCTCTTTACGCATCCCGGCCAAGTGTCTTAATTTTACAGGGCAAACCCAATGGATCAATCCCCATTAAACATAGTTACAGGCATCATCGTAGAAATTGGTACCTTAAAAAACATCAGGTTTCTTTATTGTCTCCTACAAGTTTCGAGGGTCGTCTTTGCTGCGCTATGTCACGGGGAGTTCATTGGTGGAAAAGAGCTGGGGCCCTCAGTGCCATGGATCCATGTCTCTAAGTGAGACCAAACACAGGCATAGCTAACCGCTATATACACGGCCGAAAGCACATTGTGTTTTTTTGGCGTTTGGTGTTTGATCTGGTTTGATTTTCTTTGTGACAAAACCGGCACTCTGAATTCCCATCCGTGTCATGTCAGAGAATGGCATCTTAAAAATGATTTTGACCGACGGTTACAAACAGGAAGTTCACACAGGTTTGGCTTTTGATCGTCATTTGGTTTCTTTCCCCGTATGTGTGGAATAAATAGCAAACCAATGAGAAAGTAGATTTGATTGATGTTTGATGATAACATACACGTAGAAACTCTGAACCCCTAACCTGGCGTCAATCCGCCAACCATTCCATGCTGGGCTCAGGCTCGACTCAGGGACCAAGCAGTCTGGTCAAGTTTGAGGCCTCAAGCAGCGCTGCAATCATGCCTGGTTGGATTCAATCGAAACATCCCCAATGAATTGTTTTTCCAAAACTTCGAAATAAAGTGACCGCAGCCTGGCTAAAGGGGAAAAGGCACACACCGTAAAGAATGCCAATATAGTTCAAAGCATTCGTCAAAAAATATAGTCACTTATATATGTGTTTGACGCTTTCCCATTGGTCGATTGCCTGGGTGAAGGAAGGCCCTGCAGGCCATATTTTGCTCAGGTTTCTAGGTCCCCCCAAAAAAATCATGGCGGCAGACCTTGCTTTGGTCCCCGGCGTGCAAGCTGATGATGACATGGGTGTGCCCCGTGTTCGTGGCGAGGATGGTATGCTGGTGGGGTTTGAATGGAAGTCTGTTCGTATCTTGAATGAGCTTCAATGCAATTTTGTTTCAAATCCGACCACTGAAACAATTATCCAAGATCTTTAGAAGTAGAGTTGCAAAATTTGATCCCATACATTCTTTCTTGGAAGATCTATCCCATGAAAAAAAGCTCGGATGAAACTTCACGCTTCCCGGGTCCGCCAAGGACCAGGCCGCATTTGGTGGAACGAAGCGATTGTTGCACCTTGGACCTTGGGATTGTTCACTGGTTTTTTCATAGGACATTTAGAGGAAACACCTGCTCGATAGGGTGGAGATCCCAAGAATGTTGGATTAAATCATTATTGTTTGTCATTGGGTACCTTTAATTAAAGGAATATGTCAAAACGATGCCCAAGTTCCAAATTTGGATACCAACATCTTCAGCCTTGCAAGGCCAGGGTGGCGAACAAGATCATTGCCGGCATGCCCGATCGAGCTCTTGATTTGATCCGGGGAGGGCAATTTCAAGGTGGAGACCTTGTGGTGCTTAAGTCAGAGATTCACAGGCCTTCTTGGCAGGAGAGCATCATAAATCTCAAAAAACATGACACCAAACAGAGGTAGAACCATGATCACTAACAAGCTTTTTATTCTCCAAAAGATGTAGAACCATGATCATGAACCAGCTATTTGATGCCAAAAAAAGGTATAACATGGTGTAACCATGATCATTAACCAGCTATTGGGTTCCCAACAGTTTTGCATCAGGAGATTGGTGCGAACTACGTGTGGCTTAAACCGTTGGTCGAGGAATTCCAGCGTTTTGTGCCGGGATCGTTGGTGCTCATTGACATTCTATTGTATGCCGACCGATTGCTTGATGGCCGTCTTTTTCCCCAAGAGCCCAAACAGACCCATGTTAGCAAGGAGGCATCCAGATTGAAGAAACTGGTCGGAGCACTCCGAACTCTGTATCGGAACAGCACCTCAAATTGAACCAAGACCTTGTTTTTGAATTTTATTTATGTCCCATACATTCCCATACTATTTTTCATGGGTTGTGTGAGGGAATTACAAGTCTGATGATTATCATGTGGTATCCACTGCGCCCCAGGCGATGCCAGCTATTGCCCACGGGTTCACGAGCTGAAGCAAATGCTGTTGCCTTCTCCGTCTTCTGAGGTTCTTTGGATTTCATCAAGAAAATGATTTTGCTGGGTTATAGGTCCAAATCGTTTTGTCTGGGGGATATTCCCTTCAGCTCAGTACCAACCCCTTGCCCATTTCCACTTGTGTCTCCAGGCTCGTGCTCGCAACCGTGCACAAGCCTTGGCAGAATCCCAGGCAGAGGAAAGTGGATCATCTGAGCAGGAGGACTCCAGAGCAATGGGGTGGGGGCATAAATAAATATATATATACACATAGATATTTATATATTTATATATATATATATATTTATATACATAGTCTTATATGTATATACATATATATACATATTTATATATATATATAGAAAGAGAGAGATGTAATTGTATATGTATATATATATCTATTTATCTATCTATCTAATCTAATCTAATCTAATCTAATCTAATCTATCTATCTATCTATACATATATGTATATTCATTTACATAAATATGTTTACATATATATATATATGTATATACATAGTTTGTGAAGACACCAGCACTTGATGGTCAAATCTGTTGAAGTTCTGATGTACTTTCCAACGGTGTTGAATGAATGGGATATCGTTTTTTTCCCCCATTTCAAATCCGTACTTCAATCTAGTGCCATCGCAAGAAAGAACAGGATGAGGGCGACGAGTCCGACCAGTCCAGCGACGTCGAGAACTTGGAGGCCCACCCAGATGATGCGACCACTTTGGCGCTTGGCGAAGTGTCACCTATGTCGGATGTGGAGACTGGGGGCGGTGATGACTCTGACGATTCCAGTGGTGATGATGGCGAGTGTCTCTGCTGGAGGTAATTTTAAAACAAAACACAAGGGGGGTCCAATTCACACATGGGTCATGGTTCAAGGATATTCCAAAAGTTTAGAAAACAAGATTTCAATCAACGAGGGGTCTTGTAATGATGTGCAACACATGTATTCAATATGGGTATTGCTACCACATGTCAAAAGACTTTCAAGATGTAGGTCAAATGATCATTCCAATACGTTTCTTTTGACACAAGTGCTCTTAAAGTGGAGTCAAAATATGATAGATTTAGGGGTTGCGCCACTCAAGGTCCGAGATGTCCAAGGACGAGGAAGAGCAGCCACCGCTGGAGGAATCCCAGTTCCAAGAACAGCAACAGGATGGGGAAATCTTCTTGGGTGTATATTCCATATAGCAAGTAACTGATTCGTGCAGATGGTAAAAGCGGGTCATAATTTGTGAGATGGCCTTCATCCTTGCAGAGTTTACAACCTATCTGGGATGGCTTTCAATTTTGTCAAGTGTACGAACTATCCAGGATGGCCTTCGATTATCTTTTAATTTGTTATGGACTATCTGGGATGGCCCTCAATTGAGTAAAGTATGTATGTATATATATATATATATGATCTATCTGTGATGCACCTCAATTATGTAAAGTTTAGTAACTATATAATACATCCGGAATTCACATCAAAGTTCAATGGGAAGTCAATCGCTATGTCAGATGTTTGTTGACACACCCAGCATCGTCTAAAACAAACATCACCCATGCAGGTTCTAGACCCATCATCCTTCATCCCCTCCGACACGATCCCACCAGGAGTCCAGCTTTTGGAATGGAGATCATGGCCCTCGTGACCCTGAGCTGTCACCCACTCTCTCGCCTGGCTCTCCCTGGGAGCCATGGTCCCGAAGTCAGGTGGTCGCAGCCTTTCTTTGGGAGTGAAACGGGTTGAGAACTCTGACCAGTCCACCAAGTCGGGTGAGGAATCGGGTGAAGAATCTGATGCAACGGATGACGAGAATGTTGACGATGTGTTGCCAGAGGTCAATCCCAAGTCCGTCCCAATGGAGCCCGTTACTCAACTAAAATTACCAAAGGTTACCACTGTTGAACTGTTTGAAGTTCTACTCTCTCCCCAAACCTAAGGAATCTGGTGGGTCGACATTGCAAGAAGCTTTGGGATTGATGGGAATCAAAGGTCCTACCAAGGCTGTGGTGCCACCAGTAGCATCTGTCAAGACGCACCCCATCAAGAAGCCTGAATGGTTTGGCCCTTTAGCAACAAGCCTATTGCAATGTGAACCCCCGGTAGTGGCTGCTAGGTATCACATTGGTAAAGTTTTACTCCGAGTTTCGACTGTGGGTTCAAAGTTAAAGAAGGCATGTGGGCACCACATATCACCACATGGTCCTCACTTTCAAACAAAATCAATACTGGGATCACCGAACTGCAAATATTGGGTTTACCGTGCTGCGCATATGGGTATCCTCAACCTCCTCTTCTCATGTGTGTGGTAAAATAGAATTGGCCATGCGTGTACTGTGTCCTTGTTACTGGTCATGAGCCATTAAGTAATGCCCAGGATGATCATGTCGTGAAGAAAGAGCCCAAGAAGACCAAATCCGGCAACAAGGTGAAGAAGGCATCCAAAAGATCCAAGGCATCATTCAAGCGTCACAACAAGGCCAAGCCGAACAAGAAGGACACGGAAGAGGAGGATGATGGTAAGGCGCATCCTTTGGGGAATCCATCAAGATCTTTTGCATTCTTTTGCCATCTCCCATCAAAACATATGACCTCAAGGTATTGCAGAGGTTTCCCATATCTTTGTCTCAGCTTGGCATTCACACGCGCAACCTGTCCCATCACTGGTTTGAGGCGCCCACATACGGCGACTACAGCCTGGCAGGCATTCCCAAGAATGCATTGCCCCAGGAAGACAGGGCGCACAAAGGCAAGCACAGCTACAGTGTCCACAAAGCCGGCAAGATCATAGAGGTTCTTTTGAGGTCCCAGGCCTATTTTGTTCGGGGAGTAGAAGGAGCTGGAAAGAATGGAATCTTTGTCTTATACGTTCGCAGTTTTAGGTTAGGAATGCTGAAAGTCTTAGGCTAGCAAGAAATCATAAAAACACTAGACCCACTCTTTTTTATATATATGCATATATATGCATATATATGCATATACATACATGTATATATATATATATATACTTACATATTTACATAAATACAAAATACATTTAAATACATATATATATATGTTTATGTGAACACTTCCCATAACTTTATTTGCCGAACTGTGGACAAGACTTCAATCAAAATTGTGGTTGGTTCATGCCCCAGTCCGCTAAGGACAAACGATCGCATGGAAGAAATTCGGAGGCCCCCGAAGTGCATGGATCACGGCCTGCACTCGGGCTGGAATCTTGCCCTGAGCGGAGTGGATTGGCTGTCAACATCACCAAGCTGAGAGTGTCCATGGGAACTTGAAATCTGATAGTTATGAGTATGGCTGTGTGAAACCACGGCATTGTCTTCATGTTATGTAGGGGTCAACGAGATGCACAGCATCATTGCCTAGATGCCCTGGGGTACGCATGCCATGTGATAACACATGCATAATGCGCAAACAAGTCTGCGGCGTCGATGAGAAAAAAGTTTGGACAACAGTTGGTCATTTTTAGCGGATCCTTTGCTCAGTTGAAGTTTGTTTGACAAGACTGTTTGAAAATTTGGGCCTGGAGTGAGATTGAGATTGTATCGTGTTGCCACAACATCTTTGATTGAGAAATTTTCGAAAACCGACCGGCAAGCGAGCTGCCTCCAAGCTTTCCAAGCAGCATGCAGAGAAGTTCGGACCTCGTAAGCAGCTGAGCCCCAGGGATGCCAAGCGAGTGTCAATCTTGGCTGGGCTACGCATGATGCGGGCTCCAGCTGTGCCCTGATTGGAAAGTGGTAGCTGGAATTTCTAATGTTCCTATTCCTATTGGTTTGGTACCCCAAAAAGGTCCCCACAGAAAATTGTGGTATTCACAAGCTTCATATTTTCCCATTGGCTTGGCATTCCAAAATCTGACCCCCCCAAGTCTACCCCCAGTAACCTTTTTTCCTACAGGTTTGCTACAGTTTTAATTGGTTGGGGGGGTCAGATTTTGGGGTGCCAAACCAATCGGAAAATTGTTGTCACAAGCTAGTAACTCTATACCTATACATGCCAATGGACTGTATTGATGAATGACTTCAGTGCAGCAGGGGTTTCGCAATCGGATCAACCTTCTGAAAAAACCAAGTTAGATCCAACGATATTATTTTAAAGTCTTCAGTGGTTTTTGGAAATCTTTGGAATGTGGCATTCTTAATCGGGTTTTGAACCCCCAACAGTTCAACAAACAAACAAAAGGGCATACCATGAGTATGACTAATCATCGGTTCCGGGGTGTGCCAACTTGATAAATCAAGGTACGACTGTTTGCCCCACAACTTCCCAAACTATAATAGTATGCCTGCCGGTCTGACCGCTTGACCCTTGCTATCGCAAGCCTCGATTTGAGGTTGTGGCGCTTTTGGTGAGCTTGGTGTTCAGCTTGGACCTGCACCACGCAGCAAAGGACCAGCTAGATCACTTGGAGCTGTTTGCAGGTGACCTTTCCGTTACTACAGGAGAAATGCAGGCTTGGGTCCCATGATGAAATGTCAGACCCATGATCTGCAAATAATGGGTTTCCGCCACCTCCAAACCAAAATTGGGCATATCCTACAGATTTTCTGGGTGGGGATACAGCTTCTTCAATTTGAAAAGGCCACATTAATATGGAAACCACATCCAATACCAACACAATTCTTTACTGACATATGTTCACCGGTTGGGGAATGAATTGTTCCTGAAAGGAAGGACGATCGGCTTTGGGCCTGGATATCAGGTATGACAAGACAATGGATATTACCTCCACGGAGGGGTTCATCGCAACATTGCATGCTGCAACACGTTTGAAACCTGGAAGCGGGTCGCTTGCAGCACCCGTCTGCAGTAGTTGGGTCTTCATGCCCCTTTGAAAAACATTGGTATTGTTTTGTTGTCGGTATATGCATGGAAATGTATTGGTATTTGTATATTTGTTTTGTTATTATGTATATGTATATATATGTATGTGTGTGTGTATAGACATCTATATCTATTCCCCCAAGATGTCCATCTTTAGACAGGTGACCCATTTTGAATCCAAAGAAATGGAGGGAATGGACATAACACGAATGGACTGACAGTCATTCAGTCTCTATGGGACTTTTCACGAGCAAAGGAAACCCATTAAAAGTTTGTATACAGTGGTTTGATTCAACCAGAAAAATATCTTAAGGTCGAGAGGCTCTACTCAAAGAAGCGCAGCCGAGCCATTGGGGGCTGAAAGATTTGAAAGTGTGCAACTTGGAAATTGGATATGTGCAAGGACGCTGGTGGTGTTGCTGGTGGCAGCAGCCTTGCGCTGCTGGACTATCCTAGAGCAGCCGAAAGGTAGCCTCATGGAGATGCACCCGGCATTTCAAGAATACCTAGGTTTGGTAAATTGCTGGCGAGCCCACATAAACATGAGCACCTACGGAGGTCCTACGCTCAAGCCAACCTGGTTGTATTCAACCCGGCCAATGATAGACCAGCTGCATTCCTATCGACCACTTCGTTTGAGGAACACCAACACTGAAGACCCTGTTGAAATGGTTGTTCATTACACTGACGGAAGCGGACGGGCCAGAGTCAAAGGAGGAAAGCACTTGAAACAGTCACAGTCATACCCTCGTGGGTTTCTTGCCTTCATGGATGTATTTTTTATTTTTGAAATATCACCTTGCCCCCAATCATGGTTTTCAATTTGCTGCCCGGCCTTCTCGTAGAAACTTCTTCCTTTCTCGCGGAAATTTCTTCCTGCATTGAGGTTTGGCAAAGCTCTGGCGCGGTTGAGATCCGAGTATGCTCCCCTTTTGAAAAGGGAAGCTAGGAAGGAAATTCGGGCTTCCCTGGTTGAGTACCGCAAAATTGCCCGAAACACCAGGGCAAATGCTAGGTGGATCAAATGGGCAAATTTACAACCGGTCTTGGACCACTTGATGTAGAAGCAACGCTGGATGATTGGGTTTCCTCAAACCTATGGTGCTTCAGCTTTCAATTCAGAATGTAATTAGCATTCAACGTGCCAACTATTTTGGTTGGAGCTGTGATGTCATGCCAGACACTCACCAAGAAGGCTGATTTGAGGGGCGATCGGAAAAGTGGTTGGAACGCGGCCCTTCATCTTGGTTGTACTTCCTCTGATCCATTGTTGTAACGCCTTCTGGAAATCGACAATCCCCTTGATAAGCTGGTGTTGGAATGAATTTCATTTCCATAGACCCAATGTTTGATGAGATTACCCCATTCGCTTATGAACCGCAGCATCCAGCCAGGCTGATATGTCTGCGGTGCCCTTCAGCTTCAAAGTCTTCATGTGGAAGAGGCTCCTGGTGCATGCGCGGCTTGCCATTATCCTTTTTGCACAGAGATAGACCCATATAGGGATGGGTCTATTGTCTTTGGGGGTGAAATGGATTAAACATGATAATCCCAAAAGAGGGGCACAATGGTCAGATCCTGACACTTTTGTTTGGCATGGTGTATCTTCATGGGTATGGATCCCTCAAGAATGCGCAGTTCAACATCCAATAAAACAAATCAACAGCATACATATTATTGGGATCATCGGTTGGGGGGCTAAGAATTGCCCATAACCATATATACCTGTATGCAGAGGGGATGTCAACCCTTTAGTTTTCGGCAGTCCCATCTTAACTTTATATCTTTAGTTCCTTAGACACCGTGGGCAGCATCTTGAGGCGCGTGATTTGAGAAGCTTTGCAAAACAGCACCAGTAGCCCGGGCACCCAGTTTGAAACGTCAAGGGGTCAAACTTCAAAGACCGCTCAATTGAGCAAGATTCAAGGTGTCATGCACACAGGTACACAAGGACTATGAGTAGAAGGAAAAACAAGATGGCAGTACACACTTCAGTGGTGATGTTGGAATCTTTATGTAGGTACACGTGTCGGTTCGTAGTTCAGAAAATATGTGAATATATGTCAATACAAGTCTCAGATTTGAATGTCATCCTCCTTCCACCTGTAGAGTCAGCTTGACCTACTTGTTTTCTGACTGGGGCCTAGGAATGCCTCGTTTGGTGATCAAAAACGCCATCAAAGGTGCCTTCTGCCCCGCACCCGCCGTGCCAGCTGGATGTGTTGATGGGAATGCGTCTATCTGTGGAATACCATTTGATAAAATTCACATTCAACTGCTCTATCTCTAATCAAAACCAAATTGTTAAAATTTTACATTTTTTTTGGTTATGGTGATCAGAAAATGCTGCGAAATGTTGAGAAAAAAGTTGCGATTGGTGCAGAAATGTTGCGAATGGTATTTCCAAGTAAATATCAAGATGAATTGCATCATCATATATCGCCAGATATCTCTCAGCACCCTTGCCCTGGTGAGAAAAATGTTGCGGTTTGTAGCCACATATGCCTGATTCAATATCATCAGAAAATCTTCTGGGAATATGTTGCGAATGGTATATCCATGTACTCTCCACACACATCTTCCCTGGATTTCCCTGCTGTCCTTTGAAGTTACATTTTGGCCTCAGCAGGCTGCCGTTTTGATTCACCCGAGTTGAAATTTGGGTATGGCTCTCAAAGAGAAAGGCAAAGGATCCGTAAAGAAAGGCATTTTAAAGAATGCTGCAGGATCAAAGAAGGCAAAGGAGAAGAAGGAGAATAAGGTTCCGAAAGACAGGAAAACACACCCCGTTTTTGCCAAAGCAGAAGCGAAGAAGGCTGAGGTAGAGAAAGTCAGGAAGAGCAAAGAGCGGGCTGGGGCTGCAAAGTCTTCGGGAGGTCATGGCAAGAAAGGGAAGAAGGCAGACGCTATCCCTAAGAGCAAGAAGGCTGAATTGAGTAAAGAAAAGAAGAAACGTGAAGAGAAGTCAGAGAGCAGGACAGGAAAGAAGGCCCACCCTGAGAAGAAGACAAAGCTGTCTGACCAGAAGAAGAAGACCAAGGAAAGAGATAGCAGCAAAGAGAAGAAAGCAGAGGTGAAAGAAAAGACATCAGAGAAAGGTGTCCGTGAGAAGGAAAAGGGACATAAGGTCAATGCTGATGATGAGACGACCGCAGTTGAGAAGGCTGCAAGAGATGCAGGCAAAGGCAAGGACAAGGAGAAGCATACTGATGAGAGTTACAAAAAGAAGGCAGAGAACGTAGACGGCAAGAAACGTCGCAATTCAGAGGAGAAGAAGGAGAAACACAGGAAGAAAGAGAAGAAGGAGAAGAAATTGAAGGAAGAACGCAAGACAGAAGAGGAGGAAGAAATGGATGTCGCCTCTGAGGAAATCATCCCAGTGAAGGCAGCAGACAAGCCAGTGCTAGCACTGCCTGCTCCCTCTGAAGCAAGCACCAGTGTGGGATGCTCAACCCCACCGTCCACCCATCGCTTCAATTCACCTACTCCGTCTTCAACCTATGAAAGGTTTGAAGCAGAAGCTGCAAAGAAAGGTATTGAACTGGAAGAATACATGATGCAAGTGTCCCAAGACAGCTTGACAGCAGCAGTCGAAGCAAAGATGGCAAGCTTAGTCAGACAGAATCAAGCCAAGGAGGACACAGAAGCAAATGAAGCAAAGGAGAACACAGAGACAAGCTTAGTCAAAGCGAATCAAGCAAAGGATGACACAAAAGAAAAGGGAGACGAGGCTTCAGAAGATGACGAAGAGGAGTCAGAAGAAGAGGAAGGAAAGGGAGATGAGGGCCAGGGTCAGGTTAATGAAGGTCAAGGTTCGGGCTCCAGCAGCGCAGATGAAACCTCAAGCGAAGTTTCGTCAGAAAGTTCCGATGAAGACAATGGGGTGGAGGAGGAAGCAGAGGAGATCTTAGAGGCTCTCATGGACGATGATGATGATCATGAGAGTCAGGAGAGCGAAGAATCGGAAGAGGAGCAGGACAAAGAAGACACGGAGGGAGATGAGACACCTGCAGGAAGGAAGGTAAGCTTTGAGGAACCAGTACCAAAGGCAGCCAGCACACCAAAGGCAGCGCTTGCTCTCAAGGATGCAGTGGACAAGCAGGAGGCAATCCGGAAAGAGTATGCCAACGCAAACAGAAACTAGCCCACAAAGAATCAGCAGCAATCGTTTGTGTTTTATTGCTTCACACTGTGGCAAATTCCTTTTCCCAAAAATCTGGTAGGTGGAGATACAGTTATTGATTTACAGAAAGATGTAGACGGGGAAAAAGAGTGGCTTATGTAGGTGGATGTAAATATCTGTGCTTATAGATGTATGTACATCTATCTATATCTATATATATATATATATATGGAATTAGATTTTGATTTAGCCAAGGGATATATATATATATGTAGGTATAGATATAGATTGAACTATTGTAAAAATATGGACATAAATACAGATAGAGATGAAGAGTCTATAAATAAATATATATATATGCATACATATCATATATTCATATATTCATAGATGTAGATTTATCCCTGGGTTTGATTCTCACTGGCCTTTTCGCCCAAGGTGTGTCTCATAAGAAAGAATGGGACAAATTCAGCAGGCAGTGCGTGGGGTCTAAGTTCCCAGTGGCTCTTGCTGCGCACTATTTGCGTGACAAGCAGGACTTGTTTCGGGCTTGGCTGTCCAACAACGAAGACTGGAGTAAGAGTCTTGGACAATTTGACTACCCTTGGTTCACAAGTCTTGTAAACCATATTCAGAATCTGGACAAGTTTAGAAAGTAAAGCAATTCAGAGTCTGGACAAGTTTAGAAAGTAAAGCAATTCTTTGGTGACAACTTCTCATCCCATTAAGCCCTTAGTGTTTCCACCCAAGGACAGAAGTTCATTTCGAACGACGGGCCGAAAAGAAGCACACCAGCCATAAAGAACGGGAAGGATTGAAAGCGAGGGATATTCACTTGAAGTATCCTGACAAGGCCAAGGCCACGGCACTTATCGATCGTCTCACCAAAGCTTGCACGTTCTATCATGACCCAGACTTTCCGAACGACAAAGAGGAGCCAAAGTTCCCAAAGTGTTTCTCACAACCTTGCCCAAATTGGAATGACAAGTCCAATCATTTTATTTTATCCGAACTGTTTGTTACACAGCAGTGCTATGTCTCAAGATCTTTCAAGACTAGGGTCCTTTCCTTCATCCTATTTTTATATTTACATCAATACATAGTTGCAAAAGAAATCAAATATATGTGTATAGATAGATAGATAGATATATATATATATATAAGTATGTGTTTCGTTTGTGTTTGGTCATCTTATCTATCCAGTCAGCCTGCCATTCTACCCATCCAGGAAATCTACTACTACGTCAATCAGGGTTCCAAGCTGATGACTGATGACATCACGGCTGACTCCACTACCGTTACGGGTGTCGACAAAGGAAACAGGGAGCTTGTTGAGGCCTTGACGTGTGAAGGTGGATTGCTGGCTGTGGGTGCTCTCCCTGCACCTGATGTTGCAACAGCGGAAGGCCAGAAAAATTTGTTGGAGGCGATGGCGGGAAGTGTGGCTGAGGCCCCCAAGAAAAAGCAAAAGGCACCGGGCACCACCACAGAAGAAGCGGTGCCAAAGACTTTTGAAGAGTGGCTTGTTCTTTCAACCCAAGTCTGGGATGTGCATTCCCAAATGACCAGTTAATCTATTTCCCTTTAGCTTGGGTTTCCAAATTCTAAGGGATTTTGCCCATGGAAAGAAAACCAACACATGTGGGATCTGAGTTGGGGGAGTCACTGATTTTAGAATATGTAAGTATAATACATATGTCACGTATTTACATGTATATACACACGTATACACACAGATACATACATATATATATACATATATACAGATATATTTGCAAATAATTGCAAATACATCTATGCATACATCTATCCATGCATCTATATATAGGGCAGAATTTGAGAATCCTCCAATCATTGGGAAGGTCATGGGAATCACCGAAACCATGTCAACATGTGATGGGAAGTTGTGGGAACCACCCAAACAGTTTACAGATGTAAATTGGGGAGATTGTGGGAATCGCCCAAGGATGTTCAAAATATGCCTGGGACAATTGTGGGAACCACCCATTAAGAAATTGAATCATCCAAACATTTTCAAAATATATATGGGGAAGATTGTGGGAAGCATCCCCCTAGGTTGTGGGGAAGGGCTTGGGAACCACCGAAACATGTTGACATGTAAATGGGGACGCTTGTGGGAATTGCTTGGACCTAAGCGAATGGATATTGTTATCCTGAGACTGGCCCAAACATTTTCGGAATGAAAACGGTCGTAAGCCTATTAGTTGGGGTTTCTCCTGGGTGTTGTCCCACCAAAATCAAACTCCTAGTTTGGGATGTTTCGGATAGCTACCCCAACATAGTGAAATATCAAGTGGGAATGTGGTGCAATCCTCTAATCAACACCCTCGTGCCCCAGGATCCTTGACACCAAAATGGAGGAGTGCCTCAAAAAGTCTGCGGACGGTCGCAAGTATGCGGTGGCCTTGGGTTCGCTGGAGTACAGCGGAGATTTGTCAAAGGAATTGATGACATTCTCCACCAAGTTAGAAACTGTGTTCCAGAAAATGCAGGAATTGCGGTCCCAGGGAAACAAAGACGAACGTGTGTATTCAAAGTTCTTTCAGATCTTGGACGACAAATTCTCTTGGTATCAAAAGGCGGAGGCCAGGCCACGGTCTTGCACTGTGAATCGTCAAAATCTAAAATGTTCAACAGTGGTCTCAACATGGCTCTTGTCCTCATTACCCCAAATGCCCACATGGTTCAACATATTGTGGGTGGAAAAACTTGCGCCACCTTGTATGGTTGAAACTTCAAAAGTATTGGGATAAACTCAGGTAAACCACCTATTAACTGGTATTTCCTCCACCCAGTGTTGAAACTTCAAAAGTATTGGGATAAACTCAGGTAAACCACCTATTAACTGGTATTTCCTCCACCCAGTGGGTCATCCTCTCCATGCCCTGTTCCAGGCTGCAGCCAAAGGTTTGCAGCAAGGACTGAGCGCAAAGCCCAAAAAGGGGAAAGCAAAGGCCAAAGCGAAGTCAGAAGCCAAAGCACCTGACCCGGCCAAGTGAGCTCGCACCCCATCGGGAATCAGCTTCGGATCTTTGAAAACAAATGATCTCAATATGTTTTCTTCATGTGTTCAATTCTCATAGATGGTTCAACTGTCGTCTTGAGTCCGATGTGCGAGATGGACACCATGCCACCATGAAAGATGGGGTGTGGTCTTTTGTCAGCTGTGCGGCCCCGGTAGCCCGGGCTGCTTAAATCTGTGGGTGTGCAATCATTGGCCCCATGAATTTAGTCCAACATGACCATTCCTTGTAATTTTATATCAAGCCACAACAATATCAAACAATTCTGGTTATTCCATGTCATTCCATACCATTTGGGGGTGATGGTTGCCCTTAGGGAAAGATTCATGAGCAGTCTTTGGGAGCGTAGTCCATGGCTTTGAGGAAAGTTGCGAGTGAAAAATATGTAGTACCATTTTCCGCAGAGTCAAAACTGGTATACCCAACAAACTTGGTTCAGCCGGTGCACCCATCGCAGGTGTCCAGAAATGGCAAAGTTGTACACCCAAAAGGCAGGGTCTGCGTAACCAAATCCACTTGCATGTATCTGCCAGAAAATGTGGGACTACAAGTAGAGAAACCAAGTGCTGTTATTTAATGGAAATGTTACTATCCTATTTTGAATAAATTGGGGATGAGTATATGAGGGCGTCAATAAACTAGAGTTGGGTGATGGATTTTCTTCTGGTAGGCGGCCTGCCTATGAATCGCTGCAGCGGAGTGAGACTGCTGAGATGTACCTCCGTTCCTTTTCAAAATTAGAATTGGTTGACAACATTCACTCCTTGGGGGTTGTATCTAAATAAGAATGAACCACATTGGTTGCTGGAATTTCCTTGCCCTGGACCAACCCTGAAAGTCAGTTGCATTGAGCCTAGGTATGGTTGGATGCGGTCGCGCCAACATTGCTGAAGTTGCTGACATGGCACGGGCCAACATTGCGGACAACATTCCGAGCGAAGCCTTGCGATGCTTTGCAAGTTTGGGCGCTTGTGGGGCCAGGGAATCCAATCAAGAACGAGACTTGCATCGTTGGGTCAAATCCCTCTACGGCTGTGGATTGGAACCTTATTTTGTCCCCATGGAACTGAACGCTTCTTAGCCTAACCTGAATGGATGCTTCAATTTGCATCTGCTTTCCAATAAATACTTTTATGTAGATGGGGCAAATGGAATATTCATTCTTTGGTCAACCACTTAAAATCTCAGGTTCCAGGCAAGCGAACGACTGTGGAAGTTCAAGTACCAATGTTGCTGCCCCATGAAGTGCTTCATGAATTGCATCAAGCAGGGAGCTTGCAGGCAGGGATGTTTGGCAAAAAAACGGTTTGTAGTCAGGGTGCCAATGGTACATGTGAAATGTGTTTGATATTAGCTGTTTACCCTGCAGTTCTCTCGATCCATGACTGGCTACAAGTCAAGCCAAAGCATACGTGATTTCTGGAACCACTGTGCTTCACTTAAAGAGTGGGCTGACCATCCAGCTCTGGTTTCGGGCGTGGCGCGTGATTGCGACTAGGTCTTGATAAATAGACATATATATATATATATATCTGGGTGTGTGTTTTGTTTTTGTTTGCAATTTGTCAGGTGATGCATTTCATTGGTTTTCATTGTATGCCATTTGTTTGTATCCTTTCATGTGGCATCAACCAAGGCCTGATCCCTTTGGCAATACACTGTGATGGGGCAGAGTTTTATTCCAACTCCGAGTATATGGTATGGAGCATTGGGTCATGCCTGGTGGAAAACGACCATGTATTTGACACCAAATTTGTCACCTGCTGCCTTCCGCATGAGGCAATGCAATCAAACGATGTGTTTTGGTCTGTAAATGTGCATTATTTTCGTGAAGGATGTGTTGTTTATACATGTTTTTTGATGTGCAAGTGTTTTCCCTAGCCCTCACCTCGTGCTGCTGTAAGGTCAAAGACGCTTGTCACCACTTGGTTGCGCAAGTCATGGCTTGGTCTTTTCAATGTGCAACTTCAGGCATTGGTCCATCAAAAGGTTGCTTTGGTGAAGTTCTTTCTGGTCAGCGGGCGAAGCTGGCTAATTGTGAGCTTGCTGGGGGATGGAAGGCTGCCTACTTTGGCTCTAAGTATGATGCAAAAGCACGGAAGGAAACCAATAGGTTTCCCCGAAGTTACCAGCACAGTTGGGTATGTGAAGCATGCTGTGCCCAAAGGAAACACAAAGGGTGGAATAGTTGTATGACTTACCAAAACTTTTACCCACAAGCGATCCACCGCATGACCCCCATCAGTACCTGGATGAGGAATTTGGATTATAAGTTTTATGTGTTTTGCTTTTCATTACCTGAACAAATCAAAAACTTCCAAACCCAAATCAAACCCTCAGGGCGGCATTCAAAAAACTAGGGGAATGGTTCTATTGATTGATGAATGTTTTTTTTGGAATTAATTATGGAAATGACTATGGGAATGACTCAGGGAATTTCATTTCAGGGTTTTTGATTCTTCCAACATCCATCCACCCCCGAAAGATATGTTGTTCTTGCTGACAGGGGATTGTCGTTTTTTTCCATGGAGGTATCTTTCAAACATCTAACAAGGTCATTCTGATTACCTTCGGGGACACCATGCGTTAAGCCCATGGCTGGAAGTACCTGGTTGGAAATTGGAAACATGTTGGCGAGACCCCATGCACACTTTGTTCCTGGGTACTTGTCGTGATCTACATGCATCAACTCTGGGATACTGGCTTCGAACTGGATTATTGGGAGTTGAAGGAGACTGGAACCAACAGTTGCGACAGATTTCGTTTATGCTGAAACAAGATTGTCGTAGAGCTGGGACCCTTTGCCTTGCCATTTTTATTGCAAAGCAATTTTATTCCTTTCGTGGGCAACCCAATTTGCTGTATATAAGATGGGTTTTGATCACCGACAATGCAGTCGCAACGTAAGGATACGGGTCACTTTCAAAACCTTCACCATGTCGAATACAGGGTTAGATACGCAGAGCCAGTTTCCGGAATTGGGGTCAGCATTCAAAGCGGCTTTCATCAAGAGCTCATGTTGGTGGTTCGCCCAGAAGGCAACAGAAATTGCCAACTCCCGTCCTGATGAGTCCTAGCATGTCCTAGCACTTGAATTTTGATACTTTGGATATGGAGATTTGATCATAAGTAATTGCCTCTTTGAATGGTTAGAAGGGATCCCCAAATCGATGTTGGAAATTCAAAACATTTTTGTCCCAAGGACCACTTCTGCCGGCTCATCGCGTTGACCCATTGGCACCTCCATGCCGCAGTGTATGGAATGGACCATGCTGACATACTCTTCGAAGACCAGGAAGCGCAGGACCTCCGGTGGTGATACCAATTGCATTTTTTTTCAAGAGAGCACCCTGGGATATCCAGAAGTACCAACTAGCCGACCCACTTGTGATGAGCAAAATAAGTCATTTGGAATGAAGCATGCAACAAGTCTTGTTATCATGATGAATCTTTGCACCACTTTTGCAACCAAGATACTCCTTGGTTTCCCTTACACCAAGATAAATGCCATTGCTTAACCCGCTTAATCCCCGTTTTGTGGCAGGAGTGCAGCTGGAATTTGCAAGTCCATCTGATTTCGTGGCAGAACTTGGCGCACCTGTGTATGCAGCAAAAAATGTTTCTGTACAGGCTTCGACCGAAGCACCATTCGCTGGATCATATCCAAATGGATATTGCCAGGACCAAACTCAACCCTGCAAGAATCAGCTCTTGTTTTTCCGATGAATCTTTTTTGGGTTACCTCAAAAGAATTGGGGTGCGATGTCACAGCAGCAACATGATGCTGCGTTTGTTGCAGAGGTACATCTTGTTCCTCAGCCTAAGATGGAAAGATTCCCGCACTAAGTGACATGGGGTCCTTTGTGCAAGCCACCAGTCCCACGGCCCAGTGAAAATCTGTCAGCGGTGCCTCATTGATGTCCCATCCACTGCCCATACATTGCCGCGGTGTCGTAGTTTTGGATGTTTTGTCAAATTGCTTTGTTCATTTTTGATCCAATACATCAAGGTGGATCTTGGAATCCGAACTGGCAAATGGAAATCATCAGACCTTGTATTGTTTGGGTACAGATTTACGCATGTGAGATTTTGGTTTGATCACTGGATGGTATTCCAACCCTTCCTGAAATCAAGTCGGCGTTGGCCGGCGGGTTGCTGTTTCTTGGTGCTTTTATTCATGATAGTATGTGGGGTTATCCCTATATATATATGTTTATAATCATGTTGGGATGTTGGGGCGCCACCATTTTGAGAACCGTCCACTATACATTAACCCCTCCACCACCATTGCCACATAAAACTATTGGATAAACACCCCAAATCGATCCCCATATTTATTCCTACTTCTTGTATTAATTACCCATATTTCCCATATTAGATCCCATGTCTCCTGTGTCATGTGGGTAATGCCATCGGTTTTTACAACCATATCTATATGTGTTGCCATTGGGTTCAGTAACCTCATCTTAAAATACAACAACAACAATCCTTTGGGGGCGACCGGAAATGTAATTCCAAATGCAACACATGAATGGCAATGAAAACAATAAGCACCTTACTATTTAGATGCATTTTTCCGCATTGCAATTTATAAGCTGTGCGTTTGAAGTTGCGCAGCTGGTCCAATCAACCAGCATGGAACAGCAAATCAGGGTTCTCTTCCTCAATTTTTTCATGTTTAGTGGACCTGAAATTTTCAGGTGCATGTACACTTGGAATTTAGCTGTGGCAGGACCCCTGCATGTGAAACCAAATCAACCCGTTGTTCCACACAAACAACAAAATAACACACATATATATATATACACACGTATTTATATATTATATATATATTGTATACATCAAGATATGCATATATATATATATGTATACATATGTATGTATGTATGGATGGATGTATGTATGTATGTATGCATGTATGTACCTATGTATTTATGTATGTACCTATGTATGTATGTATATATGTATGTATGTATGTATGTATGTATGTATGTATGTATGTATGTATGCATGTATGTATGTATGTATGTGTTTCCACCTATAGTAGTGGTGCACCATTGTTTGAGAAACCAACATATGATAATGTGTAAAACCATTGCAGAAGATAATCTTAACATTTGTCTAACCAGGTTGTAAGACAACTTCATAAAACAATCTTCGGTTTCGTTTGGGCTCGCAGGTGGTAAAACAACTTCATAAGACAACGTTCGCTGTCGTATGCGCTCGTAGATGGTAAAACGATTTCATAAGACAACCTTCGTTGTCGTATGCGCTCGTAGGTGGTAAAACGACTTCATAAGACAACCTTCGCTGTCGTATGCGCTCGTAGGTGGTAAAACGACTTCAAAAGACAACCTTCGTTGTCGTATGCGCTCGTAGGTGGTAAAACAACTTCATAAGACAACCTTCGCTGTCGTATGCGCTCGTAGGTGGTAAAACGACTTCATAAGACAACCTTCGCTGTCGTATGCGCTCGTAGGTGGTAAAACGACTTCATAAGACAACCTTCGCTGTCGTATGCGCTCGTAGGTGGTAAACAATTAAAAACAATCGTTTGGGTTAAACCATTTCCGTTCTCGTTTATGTCATGTTTCATGAAACACATACTACCCATATATACATACATACATATATATATATACAAATATATATATATATATACAAATATATATATATATACAAATATATTTATATATATACATATATATATACATATCTTTTTTCTTCAACGCGTAAAGTCGATGGAAACTTCCGCAGACCCACGGAAACTTCCGTAGACTCACGGAAACTTCCGTAGACTCACGAAGTCCTTCGTAGACTCACGAAGATTTTCCATATACACACGAAAGCTTCCGTAGACTCACGGAAGCGTTTTACTCGTAATGCTGTCGTATGTTGTCGGTGGTGTCCTTTGCGCAACGTTGGAGCCTTACGGTGGTGTTTTGGCCCTGCGAGGGGGTCCTTGGCCCGGAGCTGTGCAAGATGAAAGTTGGCAGGCAAAGTCAAGGCTTGGAGCTAGTTTCTAGTTGGTTCAGAAAGTGACGTTTGGCACTTCGCGGACCCGATCCGTCCTTCACTGCCATGGTGTTTTGGCCCTACGAGGAGGTCCTTGGCCCGGAGCTGTGCACGATGAAAGATGGCAGGCAAAGTCAAGGCTTGGAGCTAGTTTCTAGTCAGTTCAGAAAGTGACGTTTGGTACTTTGGGCTACGGGCCGCGGGCCCGATCCGTTCTTCACTGCCATGGTGTTTTGGCCCTGCGAGGGGTCGTTGGCCGGGAGCTGTGCAGGATGAAAGTTGGCAGGCAAAGTCAAGGCGTGGAGCTCGTTTCTAGTCGGTTCAGAAAGTGACGGGCCCGAGAAGTCCTTCACTGCCATGGTGTTTTGGTGTTTTGGCCCTGCGAGAGGGTCCTTGGACCGGAGCTGTGCAAGACGAATCCCCCCTAAAATCCTTCAGCCTGCTGGGGTTTTCACGTTTTTGGGGGTTCGGCGTGGGAAAAAAGATGGTAAAATTTGAAGATGCGTTTTGGAGGTCCTTGTTGGGCGTTTTTTGGTCGTTTTTTGGTCAATTTTTCATATTTTTATGGTACTGTCCACGTGTAAAAATCGTGTAATTTACAATGTTTTTGTGCCTTTGGCATCCAAAAAAAGCTTCTGACAACATGCAGGAAACTGCGTAAATACCAATGTTTTTGCTAGGCCCGGGCCACAAAACACTGCAAATACCGTGATTTTTGCTAGCAGAGGCTCAAAACCTCGTAAATACCGTGGTTTTGCGTTGGCGCGGAGCCAAAAACATCGCCGAGAATGTGAAAAATCGCGAAAACACCGCCTATGTGACGCTTTTTGGGGGTTTGCAAAAACCGTCGCTTTGACGATTTTGGGGAGTTTGCAAAAAGTACCAACTACAAAGATAACAACGACAACGACAACAGGACCAAGCAGCAACAGCTATAACAACAATAACAACAACGACGACGACGACGCCGACGACGACGAAGACGACGACAACAACGACAGCGTCGACAACGACGACAACGACGACAACAAGGACAACGACAACGACAACGACAACAAGAACAAGAACGAGAACGAGAACGAGGACCAGAAGCAACAACAACAACAACAACGACGACGACGACGACGACGACGACAATGACGCTGACGACAACGAAGATGCAGCTCGCAGCATGTCATGTCCGCAAGTTCAGATGAAATCCCCCTCTCTCTTTCCCTCCCCCGACCCCTACAGGCATCGCCGGTGTGCGAAGCTCTACAATTAAGTCTATATATATATATAGTTGCTTGTGATTGTATACTTCAGGTGTTCGATTTAGCTCGCGGTTTTTGGACCAAGAATGCCTAAACGGCGGTGATCAAGACTGCTTCAAGATTAGGGATGAGTTGGAAGAATAATCAAAATAATCCAATTCTGACACTTTTTTGCCGGGCCTTCAACAAACCGAACCGTTGGGAATATACAAACGTCGGAAGCAAGAATCTGGGTGTCTCTCCGTCCTGCAGAGCATCTCGTGTCTTTCGTCAGTCAGAGGCGACTGCAGCAGCTCGAGCGGTGAAAGATCATTTCTTCTTCTTCTTCTCCAGGTCATCCGACGAGCTGCTCCAAGAGTGGCTACCACTCCAGGAGCCTCCGCTGCTCCAAGAATGGCTGCCACCAAAGGAGCCTCCATCTGTGGCGCCATCAAGTTCTCCATCCCCACCATCATAGCTTCCGCCATACGTCACGTCGCCACCGACCATGTGTGCATCCCCACCATCGTAGCTTCCGCCGTAAGTCACATCGCCACCGACCATGTGTGCATCCCCACCATCGTAGCTTCCGCCGTAAGTCACATCGCCACCGACCATGTGTGCATCCCCATCATCAATGTCGGAGCTGCCAGAGTGGTAGTGATGATAGTGGTGGACGTGGACAACGGAAGGACTCTCCTGAGCCATCCATCCAAATTGAATGTTGAGAGGATTGCATCATATGAATCGTATTGCATCCTGTATGCAATGATTGTTTGATTCATTCTGCGAGCATCTTGACTAAGGAGGTACAGCAAATATTCCATGAAATATCAGCCTTCAAAATTCAATAAGTCAAACTTGTAAGTGCCTGCCTTTTATGCTGAGTCAAGTCCCAAGAAAGCTGTGCATATCGGCAGTTTGACTGGTCCTTGGTCCTTTCGGCTTTGTTTCAGAGAGTCAAGGGCAGAGCTCTCTTCAGAGGAAAATAAATTCAGATGTTCCACAGACCGAGAGTGGTCACAAAGTTCGCTTGCCCTCTCAATCTCAAAATCATAAGTTGGTGCAAAGTAAATCTACCTCTTTTACAGTCTTGGCAACCCGATGCCCGATGTCATGTCCAATGTGTTCTCATCCCTATGGCTTAGAAACAAGAACACATACTGAGACTTCTGCGCACTCCAGGTATCATCCCTCATCCATCCCAACAATCTCTGTAAAATCCCGAATCTGCCGGGGATCCACATAGGAATGGCCATGTCCAACGTGCTCCGTCACATGAGTCACGATGCTCTTGGTAAGTCCGTCACCATGCCAGGTGCCAGCACAACCCTTGGACGTGTGGGAACAGCACCAGCTCCTGGGTCCAGAGTCGCAAGTTATGGGAGAGACCCCCAAGTTATGGCTATTTTAAGCTATTTCTATTGGGAAAATATGGGCCAGACGGGGGCGACCCGGGTAATCTACCACTTCGCGCTCCTAGGTGCTTCCATTGGTGATGATGCTTTCTGCTCTGAACACACCGCGAGGCGGGTGGAGACCGTCAAACCACAATAGTGAGAGGACATGTCGAAGTCGAATCGGTTTTATAATATCCCTATTTGGGGTCCCTGGATGAGATTCCAGGAGTTTGGCCCAAAAAATATCCAGGGCCACTAGGGCCCTATCAGTTATACCAATGGTGCTCCAGCCTCACCATGAGGAGTTTTATCCACGGACATCTTTCAAACATTGTATATTCACTTACCTGGTGTCTATGAATTTTATTTGCCAACACTTGTCCAAAAATTGTTTCTTCACTTAACTCAGCACTATGAATCTTATTCACCGGAAATCCCTGGGTCATGTCCCTGGGGATTTGGGAGATGAAAACAACTTTGTGAATATATATTGAAATATATATATATGTATGTATGTATATATATAGGAAAATAATGGAAAATGATTACAAAGCAGTGGTTAGAAATCGTGTTCTCCAATTTCAATCGCAAATCCGTCGAGAAACATACCTACAGTACCATCACTCAATCCTGCTAGAAACTGGGATGATTGAAGGGAAACGCTACAGGACACATCAGGAAACCAGATTTTCCTCCTCGAAGTTGGGGAGCCCTACTTCACCCTGCTCTTGGAAGGATCAGTGCATCATCACACATCTACAACGATCGTCAAATCCAAGGGGGGGGTCCTAAAACATGGGTACCCCCAAATCATCCATTTATAGATGGATTTTCCATTATAAACCGTAGCCCAATTTATGGAAATCCCCAAGTGATCACAGCTGACCACTTCTGAATGGTCGAGGCTCTGCTTGGCACTGGACCAACCATATTTCCAGTTCTTGAAGCCCGCATCGCAGTCATAGACATGTTTCACCTTCACGTGTCTGGTTCGGTAGATCACCTGGATGCTCCGGTTGCACTGCAGGGAGCTAGAAGGATCTGTTGGCAACATCAGGTGGATCTCATGGATTGTCTGGCAACTGCTTGTGCAAACAACATCAAACAACTGGATCACCTGCAGTGGTGACGCAAATCTCAAGTGCAATCAACTGCCACCAGCCCTTCCCATGGCCTTGTTCTTGACAATTGTCTTTGGTGGCAAAGGCACAGGGACCTTGATCACCTCGAGATGGGCAAAAAATCTGAAAATCTGACTGTGTCACTGAGGATGTGAAGACCTTGAAGGATCCTGAAGGCACCCGTCAACATTTCACAGATTTCCTGATCCCCGCCTTTCCAGGCTCTTTCACAGGCACTGGCACTGGCACCGAATGGTACTTGGGCGCGGAAGGCTCTGGCACAGGCACGTAATGCTTCTCATGAATGTACTTGGGAACCTGAGCACCAAGACTGCAACTGGTCTCGGGAAATTTTTGTACTCATGGGAGCGTTTGTTTAGCCGGAACATGCTAGAACTCAAACTGCCAAGAGACCAAAAGATCTTATGATATCTTATGATATCTTATGATATCTTATGATATCTTATGATATCTTATGATATCTTATGATATCTTATGATATCCTATGATATCTTATGAAGTTATGATACAAAGCAACCGACTTTCAAGTACTGCAACTTTAAGGTAGGTTGCAGCCTCACCCCGTGCCTTTCCTGACAGAATCCCACACCTGTCTACCAGCTGAAGCTATGCACCAAGCTGCTACATGAGGATGTCCTGGCACGGGCACCTTGATCACCTGGGGTGCATCCTCAGATCCAGATGGGTTGCCCAGGGCACACTGACGGGTTCCCAACATATTTCCTCCACGCAAATCAGTATGCGATCCCATGGGGGGGCCTTGACAGGACTTTGCTCGCACTTCACAATGGATTAGGGGTCAACATGACCGTTTTGAAGTGCAAAAATTGAGATTTAACCAAATTTCAGCTTTCAGTCAAGGCTCATGAATTGGAACATTCACAATGTGGTTGATGACTCGTGCGGGTGGTGCCGGAATAGGCACATGCACTGGCACGGTCACGTGCTTGACGTGGGTGATGGTGTGGTAGTGTGGCCTTATTTGCCACTGACTGTCCGGGAGTTCAGCCTGCTGCTACCGTCCAAATGCCACCCAAAACATGGTCAGAATTCATGGCTCAGCAAGATTTTACGTTCGACAAAGACTTGCTCAAAGTTTGCCTGCTGAACATTCCGAAACTCTCTAATGGTGAGGAAGATTTTTGTATGTGAATATATAATAATATATATAATAATATATACATATATACAATGTTTCAGCAAATTCTCCCAGTGATAAGCGCCACCAAGAGGCCGATAGGTCACCTGCCAAACTCCAGATGAAATTGATCCATGTCCATCCACGTCCGAGGTCAATATGTCCCAGTTGTTGAGGGGAGCATCTGAAAGAGTTTGTTCTTAAGGTGATGTAAGCCGATGTTTAAGATATCTCAAAATCCTTGAGGTCATGGAAGCTTCCCACCTTCCATTCTGGAAACCTGACTGAAGTTGCGAAGTGCGCAGCAAGGATTGGAAAATACCCACCATATACCCACCATTTCTCAAGCCTTCGTGGTACAGGCGACATGGCTCTTGTAGCAGCAGTAGCGTTGGTGCTGGGGCGACCATTGGTTTTTAAAGACGCCCAGACCTGAGGACCACGTGCCGATTAGCGTCAGCGATGGGGTAAAAATCAGAAATGCTCGACGTGTGTGGAACATTATACATCCTTATACAGTAATCTTGTAAGTCTTATATATACGTTGTTCATACGGATTATACGCTTCTAAATCCGGCATTTCCCCTACATTCCCAAGAAAAATCCCCTGACGTTGGGACCTTCGGTGCAGTCGTAAGCAGCGGTGTGCACATAGACCTTGTGCCTCGGAAGACTGCCCAGGTCATATGGCATTGATCATACAGTTTTACCACAAAAATAACGATATATCATGAGAAAGATTGATGGATATACATACATCACCGACATATATATATATATATACATATATATATATATACATATACATATATATATATATATAGGCACCGATGTCATTTTTTGACAGGTCAAGGCAAGGCTGTCAAATGTGCCTAGTGGGTCACCTCGAATGTACCCAAGCTAGATACAGCATCAGCAGCTGCACACCGTACTCAGGTCGTCAAGACCCGGCAGTACCACACACGGGGCAAATTTAAAAAGACCCCCTTTTTGCCATAGCGGCAGCCAAGCCCCCCTAGCCAGGATACCTGGGACAAGAGACACTGCTAGAAGCAGGCGTTAGAGGTGGGAGGCGGAATCTCAGATGCTATCAGCATCCAAAGTCAACCAGGCCCAAGCCTATAGAATTATTATCTCTTCATTCATTAGACGCCTTCCGGTCAACAGGGATCTATAGGCAACGATGTCATTTTCTGACAGGTCAAGGCAAGGCTGTCAAATGTGCCTAGTGGGTCACCTCGAATGTACCCAAGCTAGATACAGCATCAGCAGCTGCACACCGTACTCAGGTCGCCAAGACCCGGCAGTACCACACACGGGGCAAATTTAAAAAGACCCCCTTTTTGCCATAGCGGCAGCCAAGCCCCCCCTAGCCAGGATACCTGGGACAAGAGACACTGCTAGAAGCAGGCGTTAGGGGTGGGGGGCGGAATCTCAGATGCTATCAGCATCCAAAGTCAACCAGACCCAAGCCTATAGAATTATTATCTCTTCATTCATTAGACGCCTTCCGGTCAACAGGGATCTTTAGGCAACGATGTCATTCTTTGACAGGTCAAGGCGAGGCTCTCAAATGTGCCTAGTGGGTCACCTCGAATGTACCCAAGCTAGATACAGCGTCAGCAGCTGCATACCGTACTCAGGTCGTCAAGACCCGGCAGTACCACACAGGGTACACATTTAAAAAGACCCCCTTTTCGCCATAGGCACATTTCCTATTCCAGCACATCCTTCCCAGTTAAGCATGTGCGCCCCTAACGCATTTGATCAAGTATGCAGCTTGGCAGCGTAACGGTCTAAGAGGCGGGAAACGGGGGGAGAAACGAGTTTGAACTAAAGCAGCTCGACCATTCCAGGTGCTTCTGCTCCTGCCGCGGGATGGGCGTGTTCTCTATGGGGAGCACCATTGCGGCCATTCGCTGACGTAACTCCAGGTCTGCACATCGATGGTACGCCTTCAGCTCCTTTGCGATGGCATCACACCTTGCTTCCTGATGCGCCGCATGCACATGGTGGTCCAACCCTAGATCCACGGCGGCCCCTTTAGCGTACTTGCTGCACATGCAATCCGCCCATTTTGCAGGAAGGGTTGGTAGCTTTCTCCGCGTCCATGCGGGCAATCTCATCTGCTAATTGTTCGTAAATGCCCCTGTGCCTGTTATTCGTGATCACACAACTCCATTTCTCCCGGGTTCCTCCGTGGCAGCATGGCTGAAAACTGCCATCAAGACCTTGGGGCGGGTTGCAAATTCTTTCATTTTGCTCAGGCTCGGTCGTCGAGCTCTTCACCTCTTGATGGAACTGAGAGCCATTTTGTTGCCGCGACGGACACGCAGCGCATCCTCCCCTCTGAGGTTTCTGTGAAGCTCATTACATTGGCCTAGTCCCGCAGCGCCCGCGGCCCTTGGTAGCGCTGCCGTAGAAAGGTCGCCCACGATCTCTTGAAAAAGTCTTGCGCTCTGGGACATGGTGTTCATAGTCGTGATCCTGTTGATCCAGCTCCGCCCAGGACTCCTTCCCAGCCTCTGCGAAGAAGTCCATCGTTCCTCTCCTTTGTACGTCGTACGGGGGCAAAATGTCAAACCCTCTCTTCAACATGGCGATGGTCAATGGGGCGTGCGGTCCACTTCATCGCTCACTGAAACAAGGGACGCCCAGCCGCTTCATGGGGCTGCGGTGTTCCAACTAGCATTCCAAACTGCAGCAATGACCTCCGCACCTTTTCGGACAATCAAGCTCCTCAGCTGCTGCCATCAGCTCTGTGATGTCTCAGCCGCAGACTCCACACTGCCCCAGGTCAGCTGAGTTGGCGACCCCTGGCGCATGGTTGATCTGTTTGGCCACGCAGCTGCGTGCCCCAGTTGGAGAGGCATCTGTTGCGAGCAGCGGCGGCGGCGGCGGCAGCAGCAGCAGCAGTCGGCAAGTCTCTCATCTTTCAGTTTCTCCCAGTTTCTCAATTCTTTTGGGGTTTCAGAAGTCACGTTAGGGAGTTTTTCGGTGCGATTCTGTGACTTGTTCGTCCTTCCGTGCCTTGCTGTTTTGCTGCCGGCAGGTGCTTCCGGCACTCCATTGCTACGGCAGCGCAGCCGCAGCAGCAACAGCAGCAGCAGCGGCGGCGGCGGCAGCAGCAGCAGCAGGCTAAAAGCCTACTTGGGTCTCTCTCCTCATGGAGGCGCCTTCGTCCTTCTTCAGGGCACCCTTGTCCAACAGGTTCCCTTTCTTTCCCTTTTCCTTGGCTCCCTCGCAAAAAAAAACTGTCCCTTTCGGACCCTTTTCCGGCTCCTTTCTTCCAATTCTGGCTGTCGCTCCAGCGGGGACCGATCTTTACCTTCTCCTCTCCCTCTGCTTCTTTGAGCATCATATCTTCTTCCCCTTGATCGACTAGGGCTGCGTCCTCCGCTTCCACCAATTCCAAGTGTCTGGCTCGGCGCCACTAGTTCCCGTCTGCCTCGGATTTTTCCAGCGCCTTGATTCTCTGGGCTATGTCGGACGCTTCTGGACCTTTCCCGCTGGTCATCATGTCCAGGAGCGTTGTATTCACCTTCTACTCTCGCTGAGTGCGAGGCGTCCATTTGTCCCGAAGGTGTGGCGTCATGACTGTATACATGCGCGCCACCACTTGTAGCCGCTCCCTCGTTGAGCCGGTTTCGTTTCGGCACCCCCAGAACACGGTCGCGCTCTCCATGCGCCTCAACAGCCGGGCCGCCAACCTCCCTGGGTACCTCTTTGCGTAACCCACCAACCTGAGGTGGTGAGATCTCGAGGAGGGTGCCTTTTGAAAAGACGACTCACCCGAGGAGGCACTCAGGTAGCCTCCTTCTTCCCGCGTCTTTTTGTCTCCCACTCTTCTGATGGGGACGCGCCAAATGGTCCTCGGTCACGACCTCTGTGGGCCTTCTTGCTATCCTTCCGTTTCTTCTTCTTCTTTTCTCCATCACGGGATCTGTCCCGGCGATGTCCTCTCGCTCACATCGCTTCTTCCGGCGGGCCACCTTGCCCTCCCTGGTAATCTCGCAAATTAAAGCTCTCTTCTCGTCATCACTTTCTCTCTCATCAGTCTCATCGGCGTTCTCTTCTGGCTCCCCCTCACTCTCATAAGAGGATGACTCTTCTCCTCTTCCTCCCTTGGTGCGAGGAGGTTCACTGAATCCAGCTCCTTTGAAGGCCTTGCGAGGCGGATCCTCTCACTCCTCATGATGACGTCTTTTGGACTTGGCATTCTTCCTTTCATCTCTCTTGTCTTCTTCTTCTTCCTCCTCCTCCTTCACCGACTGTTTCAAAGCCTCCAGCTCATTTGTCAGTCGGGCGATGCGTTCTTTCTTCTTTTCCTTCTGAGGCGTCTGCTGCTCAGACCTTGGTTTTTGTTCACCTTTAGGTGCCTCCTTTTCGACATGGAGGGGCTTATCCTCCCATGGCAGCTCACCTGCCTTCGAACCTCTCGGGCTGCCGCCTCTTCCTATGAAGTACTTGAGCATCTCATCGATTGCAGCTCCTTCCAGGTGGGTTGCCTGCTCACCCACAAGCTCTTTTCCAAATCCTCCATTTGCCAACGTGCACAATCTGCCTGCCACCTGGGCGCCCTTGGCACGAGGTCGGATCACCCCGGCACAGGTGGTAGTTGCCATCCACTGTAGTGGCCACCCCGTCTGCCGTGGTGACCCAGTACCGGTAGTACTCATCCGAGGCAGTGATGTAGTCACAGAGTATCGATTGCCCTGCGGACCCTGTGCCATAGAGCGTCTTCACTTCCAAGAAGACCGTCCCTTGGCTTTTACCAGCATCATCATACACCTGGGCTTTTATGAACTGCCCTCGCCCAGGGCATGCTATGGACCCTTTGCCCCCCGCATGGTCCAAGGGCCCTTTTACTCTGACCTCTTCGGGTCAGGCACGAGCCTCTCTCTGGGGGCTCCCAGGCATCTCTCTGGCACAGGGGCCAGGCAAGTCTAGTTTGAGCCCAGATGCTATCAGCATCCAAAGTAAACAAGACCCAAGCTGCAATCCCTCACTCACAACGGATCCGTACCTAACAGGGAAAAGGTTGGACAGCCAATTGTCCAAAGGCAAGCGCACGGCTGCCTATTTTCCTGCTTGGCTCTTGAGCCCACCCTGGGCAGCGGTCAGTCGTGACATGTTTGGTCACATTCACCACCTGTGCTTGCATCCCCCCTGACCAACGTGTCAGGACAAGGGGTGGAACTCCTCATAGTTTTCCTTCTCATCCCAAGGATATCCGTTGTCCTTGGCCAGCTTCTTCACAAGGTTCAGGAAGGTTATGTGGTGTTCCTCCAGCTGTTTCAGCATCATGCGCTTGTGAACCTTTCTTCCGGACTCAAACTTCTCATCATGGATGAGTCTCCACATCTGTCTCTGTTGGTAGAATTGCAGCATCACCTTGATCGCGTTGACCTTGGTGAGGGCGTCCGCAAGCTGTGCTAAGCCATTCACCCATCGAAATTGTGTGCCAATTTGATAGGCTCTGTTCACTGCCAGCGTCAACTCGTAGCCGCATCGGCTATCTCTCAAACCATGTAGACCACTGAGGTTTCTCGTAGCAGCGTCATAGATACCACGGCTATCAAGCACCAGCGCACCTTTCACCTTCTTGGCATGCTCGTTGAGGTGTCCTCGTTCAGGTACAGCTCCAAGCATCTCAGCAATCAGGGCGCGAAGTTGGAAGTTCATATCTTCTCCAAGGGTCAGTCCTTGGACTTCCGATCCATTTGATCCAAGACTTTGTCTCGGGGCCTTTCCAGACTTCCACTGCAAAACTGAGAATTGTCTTTCCTCTCCCCACAGAACATCCGCAGGTGCAAGAGCTGAGAGGATTCCAACAGTTGATGACCGATCAGGTCTGTTTCCTTGACTGGCATCGGCCCAGGTAACGACTGCAAAGTCTTTTGTATCCCAGGTTGGAAAAAGTAGACCTTGAGCAGCTCGGCGTCTCATCTCGCGGACAAGCTTGTTCGCCTTGTGCAGGGTCTCAATGGTAGCTTTTCCAATCTCAGAGAGAAGTAAAGATGTTTCAGCCAAATACTCTGGAGCGGTCTGTGTCGATCTCCAGCTGATAGTCCCAAGAACTCCTCGTAGAGCAGTAACTTCAGAGGGAGTCAAAGGTGACTTCCGAGATCTGTTTGGGTCAATGGAAACTTCTTCGATCCACCGCTCGGTGTAGTCTTTCTGGTTCATCGTGATGGACTTGTCGGAGTGCTGCACGATGTGGGTGCCAGCGAAGTCAAATTCATCCTGGTCCCACTTGCCCCACCGGAACGCTGACTGAAGCTTGGACTCAGCTTCAAGAAATTCCGGTGAGCCATCACCTGACAGCAAAAAGTCATCCACATGGATACCTGCCAGGCCGATCAGGGTTGTGACGCCATTGCGCTCGGCAAAGAGAGCGTAGAGGCATCGGTCGGCCTTCATCTGTCGCCATCCATGTTCCAGCAGAGTCCTCTGGCATCTCTCGAACCATTTCCTCGGAGCATGTGCCAAACCATAAAATGCTTGAACCACTCGCAGTGCTCGAGGATCTCCAGGTTGCTCCAAAAGCTCTTGCTAACTCGGGCGGTGCCCAAACCGTAAGACCTTCATCTTCAAGTGACGTGTCCGTCTGCAAGAAGGCTGATGTTACATCTCCTGACTTCAAAGTGAACTTCAAAGCTGCTGTCAATGCTAAGAGGGCATTCTTGGCACCTTTGCCCATTGTGGGGGCTGTCGTCTCGACCTCCGTCAGGTTGTGTGCTTGGAAACCAAGAACGACAAGTCTCGCTTTGGCGTCGCCAGATGCCTTCCTTGTAAGCACCCATCGCATTGACATCACTGCACCCGGGTTGAGCTTCTCCAACTCCTTGGGCGTCAAATTCCGCAGCGCTTTGGAAACGATGACGTTGGAGATTTCCTTGGCCTGCGCCAAGTCGAATTCCTTCTTCTGATCCAGCGTCAGCTGATTCCAGCTCAGTTCACGTCCACGTTCTGCCATTTTCTTGGACAGCCATACTGTGCCACGCTTCTTGGAGTGGTACTTGGACAACCATGCGAAGTCCTCCTCTCCAATGTCCAGCTCGATGGCCACAAAGGTGTCCTTCGGCTTGGTCTCAACGTAGTGAGCGTCAGCTTCTGGCAGATCACCATCTTTGATCAGCTCTTCTGACTCAACAGAGTCGCCATGGGAACTTGAAGCGCTCGATGTCGATGAAGATTCACCATCGTCGATCTTGTTGTCAGCATTCTCCACAGGGGAGCTTCGACCATCGTAGTTGTCATACATGAACTGGGTCCCCCCTGAATCTTGGTGATGTCCTCGATGACCTCCAGGTAGGACACATTCAGGGGCAGAGCATAGATTTGATCCAGCACTCGCCGATGATCTTGCAGGCAATCCATCCAGTCGATCAGGACCTCCATGTTGTAGAGCTTGATGTAGTGATGCTGCACCACCTCCATCATTGGGAACTTGTTGATCTTGTCCAGGTTGATGTTCATCTGGTCCACCATCGCGAGGGGGCTCTTCTTCAGCTTTTCTCTTGGTCTTTGGAACACTTCGCCTGACCTTGGCTAGTCTGTTGATCGTCTCCTTCAGCTCGAAGTGTGTTTCACCAGTCCATCGATCTTGCAAGGTTTTGCTCTCCTCCACAGTGTCCTTGATGGTCACCTTCTCGCCAGTCGCAATCACCTTGAGGAACGTAGTTCTTGTCCCCTTGAGCTCATCAACTGACACAGGGCATGTAGTGACCTTCAAAGGATTGAAAAGTGCAAGTCGTGGAAGACCATGGTGTCGAATGAGAATTCGTTTGCCATCTCGTTCAACAATAGACCAAGAGTCTGCCTGAGAAGTTGGTTGTTGAAGAACAGTTGTTGGAGAGACGTCATCAGCTTGTTGCCTCTCACTAGGAACATCACCTGATACATCTTGGTAGTATCGGCCTTGGAACATCTTCATGAGGGACTCCACAGAGACAGGTGTTCTGTAGATGGCTGTTCCTTCAAGTTGGGCTTTCAATTGCTCAGGCTGTGTCGTTGGCCTGACTTGGTTGACTTTCGCCCGGATGAGCGTAGCTCCAGAGGCAAGCCACAAAGTTGAACCTTCTTGGACGATCAGCCGCAAGGGTCCAGTCCACATTCCCTTCACCTTGCCAGGGCGTACACGTTGTCGCCACAACATCACCAATTGACCTGAATGATATCGGTGATTCACAGGTCGTCCAACTGCATTTGAAAGCTTGCTGAAGCGTTCACTGGCTCGCTCCTTCTCAAAAGCTAACTTGGCTCTTTCACGAGCTTTGGCCAATCCATCGAAAGCTTTGTGAGGTGAAATTCCAGGAAGTCGTTGCTCATCATCCAGTGTTCCACCTCCATGGCCGAAAACCCATTGATACGCACTGAATCCAGTGCCACCAACATGTCCATTCATTGCTGAAGCAGCCAAGTTGAACAGTATGGGAACACTGAGCTTGCTCCCTTCTCGCATGAGCCGTTCCACTGTCCTTTTTCCCACGCCAATTGCGGCTTCTTCGGATCCCATCATCCAGTGTGCTGCGGCAGGGGCAATCGTGAGGCCAATACCGCTTTGGCTCACAAAGTCCTGCATCTCTTGACTGGTGTAGTACCTGGCTGAGTCAGCTACCAACCATTTCGGTGCTGGGTATGTTGCCAGCCAGTTGGAGAGTGAAGCCACAATGTCGGAAGTCTTGGGCTCCCAGGCGTTGGAGTAGTTGGCCATGTGCTCAAACATTGTGAGGCCGCTTGCTCGGTCTCTGAAGATGATCAGCTTGTGTTTGATCTTCTCATCTCCAGTTGGATTTGAAGGTGCCGGCTCCTCAAACTCGAAGACGTCCGTCCCCAGGTACTCAAATACTTTTGGCTCTTCCCCGGTCGAAGCCGGTGGATGGGGTCTCGGCCTTGATGCCTCGGTGCATTCAGGGCATCGAAGGTTCTGGGCAATCTCCAGGGCCCATCCTGGAGCACCTTTTGCTCGCAGGAGCTGCACCAAGCTGCTCATGCCAGTGTGACCGGCAGCTCGATGAACCCTCAGCATGGTTTGCTTGATCTCCTCCAACTTCTTCCCAGTTGGCGCAACTTCCAAGGAAAGCTTCTTCCGTGAGAGCGCCAAAACCATAGGTTCACCACCATCACCACCACAGCAGGTCGTAGGGCTCGCTGTCGTCAAAGGTGAGGATGATGTCAAAGTTCTGGATGAAGTGGAGTGGTCCTCGTCCTCATACTTCAGGAGAAGCCGCTCTCTCATCTTCTCCAGGGAGTTGATGTCTGAGCTCCAAGCATGCTCGAAAGCTTTGACTACCGCCCTGCACATTGCAGGTGGGTAATACGCACTTGCTTGAGCTGCGTGTCCTCTGCATTCTGCGTGCTGGTGGGAACCATCACATCGTTTGCACAACGACATCCAGAGCTCCCTGCTGCTAGTGAGCACTTGCCATCCTTTTCGAAGTGGAAGGCCTCGCCATTGAAGTCCATAGCTGCAGCCATCAAATCTGCACCAAAAGATTTGCCTCTTGTAGTGCCGCATCTTTTTGATGAGCTTCTTGATGGCCTTTGAGTTCCAGCCAGCATGTGCTGAGGCAGGCCATTCCCATGCAATGTCATCTCCATTGGCCAGGACGCTGTCAAGGGACTCCACAACTTCCTCATTGCGTCGAAGATCTTGTCCGCGACGTTTCATGAATTTGTCCCATTGCTCTGGCGTCCGTGGGGTCAAGTTCTGAAGAGAACTCAGTCGGGTACATTGCATTGACACCCATGTCAGCTTGGGGTGCTTCTGCTCAATGGCGTGCTTGAGGTCGGTCGTTCCCTTCTTGGTGTCCAGGTCAAAGCCACTCTTGTAGTTCACCCGGAACGTGGTGTAGCCAGCTGCCTCAAAAGTTGTAGACAGCTCAGATGTTGGACTGCATGCCACTTCCATCACGTCCAGCTGTTGGTTCACGCTGCTGAAAAGCTCCTTGACGGGCTGCATCAAAACTGTGGTAAGTGCAGCTGCTTGTGCCAGCCGCCGTGCCAAAACAGGGCGGACCATTTTCTTGGTCACATTTGGCGCAGATGACAGATGAAAAAGGTCTCCGTCATCCACTGGGCTCGCATCAGTTCCAGTGCCATGCTCAAAGTCATTGGTCGTGGTGTCATTGAATTCCTTGGTGTAGTTGGACGTGTTGTCATAGTGAAGGTTGTAGTATTGATTCCCATGTTCAGCCTCCAGCCGATGTTGGGAATGGTCGGGAGCGTTGTCTCCCTTCTGCATCCTTTCTCGCAAGCTTGTCAAAGCATTCCATAGGGCGCTTAGCCCTCCTCCTCCGATGACACCACCGTCAGCACGTCGTCCACCTCGTGGATGATCACCTCCTTCGGAGGCTCCGTCGCCGGTGTTGACGGCGCAGCCTTCGGCGTCACTGGTGCCATGGGCTCCTTTTTCACATGCACCTTGGCCTTTGCCACAGCCTTGGGAATCGCCAAAGTTGACGGCATCTTCGGCTCCTGGTTGAACTCCTCGGTCTTGCGCGGTGTCGGAGTTAGCATAGTCGGCGTTGTAGTTGAAGCCATACCAGGATCCATCGTGTTGTAGCCCTCCATGAGGTATTTCCCAAGGGGCTCGTCGGCCTTGATCTCGACCGTAGTTCGTCCAGCTCCACCAGTTTGCACCAGACCACGGCCACGAATTTCCATCAGTTTGCCATTGAAGATCTTCTCGTTCATGTTCATAGGCGCGTACTGCTCCTTCAACTCCAGTTGGGCAGCTTCCACATGTAGAGGATCTGGTCCAATGGCACGTGTCTCTCCCTGGTAGGTGCCTTTAGTGGTGTAGCTCAACCTCAGGCCACATCTCTTGCATGCATGCCACTTTGCGTACTTGTTCTGGCGCATGGGGCCAGGGGTGTGCATCCCACTGCAAGGCCACCCTTGGTGTCGTGGGTCTTGGGGCATCACAGGAGGACATGGCTTTCCCACCGTGCTCATTCTGGTGCACGTTGAGCTCAGAACGGAGTGCTTGAAGGCGTTGGGCCAGACAGCTAAGCCGTTCGGTCATGGGTTGCTCTTCACCGGGCTCCATCATGACCATCAACACATTGCCATCTCTTCCATTTTCATGACCGTGTCCATGTTGTGGGGCATGTTCATGTCCATGTTCATGTTGTGGATCATGTGAACCCTCTTCTGTCATGACATGTGTTGTGACTGGCCTCCAACTGCCTGTTTCCTCATCCAACTCTTGATGACTTGCAACATCATCGCCGCAAGAGGTCTCATTTTCCGTGACACCACCTGATCTGGTAAAAGAGGCACTGCGGGATCCTTCAACCCCAGCAGGAAAAGGTCTCTCGATTGGAGACTCCGGCGTGTAGTCACCATCGGTGATCAAGCCGTTGGGAACGTCGTTGATTGGGCTCTCTACCATCGTTGCCAGCTCATTGAAGTTCTGCACAGCAAGGGTCTCAGTGGCATAGTGAGCAAGACGATGCATTGCGTCTCGGTTGATGTTGCCCTCTACAGTGGACATCACAGCAGCATCCAGTGTCTCAGATGGCACAGTAGCAGGCCCAGAGGCAGATCGGACAGAGGTCTCTGATCTTGTTCTCTTGTTTCTCCCAGGGCCATCACCATCATCACGATGAGGACCATCGCCAGGTTCTTCAGGACCATCTCGATCTCCATCACCTCCATCTCGTCCAGGGCCTCCTCGGTCTCCATGATCAGGTCGGTCATGAGGAGGTCGGATCAGTGAGGACAGTCTCACCGAAGGCTGAAACAGTGAAAGTGCTAAATGGCCACTGCGTAGGCTTGTCAGTGGACTGGCTCTCCATTCACCTCGTTGGTTTCGATGGGCCATGTACTCCCCCTTGTGTGCAATCAAGGCTTGTCGATGTCGTAGGTCACGTGCTCCAAGAAGAAGAGGAGTGTTCTCTGCCGAGCCATCCAGCAAGTAGAATGACACCTCACCAAGTGATGGGGTGTTCAAAGTGAGCTTTGAAACTGCTTGTTGAACTTGTCCATTGCCAAATCGGAACCGTGGCCGGTCTCGCAAGTTGATTTGGTACGGAAAGGTTCCTTCATCCAGCATTCTCGCAGCACTTGCGACACCAGCTACTGACTCAGTTGCCCCCGTGTCGAGGACAGTCCTCGAGGCTCCAATTGACTGAAGTTCATCGCAGTCATGGGTGGAGAGAACATGGATCTCACCAGTGGGCACGTAGAAGCCGTAGTTGTCATACGCAGTGAAGTAGGCCCTTCCCTTCGAGTTTGAAGGAGAACCCTTTGGTGAACCTTTTGGTGATCCCTTGTTGCGGGAAAAACGGTCAGGGCACATCATGTAGGTGTGGCCGGAACGCCCGCAAATGAAGCAGGGTCCCATCTTGCCCTTCATCTTTCCTTTACCTTTTCCTTTCATCATCTTACCCTTTGACTTCCCTTTTCCCACAGGGCCACCTTTCATGCCACCAGCATCATAGTAGCCACGGGCTGCACGAACTTGAGCAACAGCTTTTCTGGCTTCTGTCAAGGTCTTGTTGGCCTCCTGCGCAATGGTGTAGGCTTCTGCAAATCGTACTTCTTCAGGTGAATCAGCTTGAACTCCACCAGCATCTGAAGCCATAGCACCATCAGTTGCAGACATAGTTGGAAGTCCCCGTCATAGTTGATGACTCAGGCCACCATCCATCATCCCAGTTGCTCCAGGACTCATCGCTCCAGGCATCTTCATGCCACCCATCAGCCGTCCAGTAGGCTTCCTCCTCATCAAACCAATCTTCTTGTCCATCATCTTCCCATTGAGCTTCTTGCCAATCCTCGTTGAACCAAACTGTGCGCTTGGGGCCACCACGAAGATCTGTGTCGACCTCGCCATCAGCTGCAAAGAGGCTCCTCAGTGCACGTCTCACCTGGTAGTACCTAGTGCTGTTGCCGGTCATGGTGAGCACATGCTGTCTTTCTGATGAAGACAACCTCGATGACTTCAGAAGTCGATATCCCCGCAGCTCGTCCTCGAAGTAGCCATGTGTAGGGCTCGAAGACGTCTCATCCGAAGTAGGTCTCGTCGATGATGTAGTCCCAGCAGCAGCAGCATCCGCCATTGGCGGTGGTCCAGCCGTAGGTGACTGGCTTGGAGAAGCTCCCATGTGGGGAATGTCCCCAGTCACAGCAGGTCGATCTGGAGGAGGTAGTCCTTCACGTTCATGTCTGGCACGCTTCAGGGCTTGTTGAAGATCTACAAAGAGCTCTTCTTCTCGTACTAGTAGTTGCGCTATTGTTTCATTTGGTGTCCTGCGCAAACTCGACCATCGTTCAAGTCGTTGGAAGGAGTCTGGAACTGGAAGACGTTGTAGTGGTGAACTTCTCAGCACTTCCAACAACCGGTTGAGGCCATTCTCCCTGCCAAACTCAGTTGGGTCCAAGTGTCGGACAACTGATTTGGCGCTGCCTGACAGTCTTTGCCATATCTTCGGCGCCGCAAGCTTCTTCTCGGTGTCCTTCAAGCTAGCTTCGTACCACCTGCAGCTAGTGACGAAGCTCTCGAAGTCACTTGGGTCGCCGCTCCATGTCGGCACATCATTGGTGTCCTGCGGCATGACAAAGTCCACCGCAGCCACCAGCGCCAGCAAGGCCACCAAGGCCCAGGATGCACCAGGCAGGTGCTCCGCCTACCATGCAATCCCTCACTCACAACGGATCCCTACCTAACAGGGAAAAGGTTGGACAGCCAATTGTCCAAAGGCAAGCGCACGGCTGCCTATTTTCCTGCTTGGCTCTTGAGCCCACCCTGGGCAGCGGTCAGTCGTGACATGTTTGGTCACATTCACCACCTGTGCTTGCACAAGCCTATAGAATTATTATCCCTTCATTCATTAGACTCATTCCGGTCAACAGGGGTCTATATATTATAGATATATATTATATATTATAGATCTATGTATATATATATATATACATATAATTGTTATAATATGCATGTATAATAATCATCTAATTTTGATACATGTAGATACATGTAACACGTGTATATAATATGTTTATAATTGTTTATATATTGTGGTATATCGCCAGACAGCTACTGACAATGGCCAGTCCATTGCCTTGACCTTACGTCCGTTGCGTGGTCCGTTGCACCCCTGTTGGAAGCTACAGAACTACGGAGCATCTTTTCTCGTTTGGAAAACGGTGGAAACATATGGAAACATTGGGAAAAAATTGGAAACAATGGGGAAAAATATGAAAACATGGGAAACAGGTTGAGTCAGTTCTGTCACTTTGAGTCATTTTGACTCATTTTGAGTCAGCGTCCCGTGATGCTCCAGATATCTCCAGATGTTCACTCCAAGACATGTAATGACCCTCCGAGGTGGTGGTGGAATGGGCACAGGCACCATGTGTGGCACATGAACGTTCCTGGGAGGTGCCCCAAGCTGTGTAAATTGGGTAACCAGTTTTCACCATATGGTGATAACCATGGAATTAATATGAATGAATATGAATGAAATTGAATGAATTATCTTCATTGGAATTCTGTGAGATCATGTGAACATATTTGAAGATATGTATCTTGGGTGGCTGCAATTTGAACATCTCTGCACTATGTCATCTTCGGTGAAGCTGCCAGCATGCCATCGCCGACTGGAAACAAGACTGTGATCGCATCAGCTGTGTCTCAACCTGTTCAACCTGTCTCAACCTGTCTCAACCATGTTCGTTTCATAATCATTAGACTGTATTAGACACTCTTTGTTTCAAAATTTTCAAACAATCTCTTCCAGCTCCACCAAGATCACAGTTGTCTACCAGTGACGAGGATAGCCATAGCTTCAACAACGCTGTTGCCGCTGGCGGTAATTACGCACTGGCTCTTTCCGTTGGTCACAGAAGCATGATAAATATTTACGTGAGGCCCAAGGGGGGGGTGAACGAAAGCTAACGTTCATCTGAGCCTGGAAACATGATGGGATTTTGATGGGATTTGGATATGATGAATACAGATTGCCTAGAGACCTGGCAGGATTTGAGCCCGTGACCATCTGCTTCCAACACCGCCCCAAAATGCCCCGGGAGCTTAGGGGGGGAAGGGGGGGGTTCGAGTGAAAAATCATGAAAAATCACTGTGTTGGACTCAGACCTGCCCCTCCCCTTGCTGAAGCAAGCGTAACTCCAGCTAGCAATAGTACAGTAAGTATCTGTAAAAAAAAACAGAAGCACAGTTGGACATCAACGCAGCGATTGCTGGCCACACTGCACACCTCCCACTGATCAAATACCATGCCATGGCTCTTCACGTGCGTGTAGTACCTGGAATGCAAGGCAGTGTGACACGCGTTGAACAGCATAAATTCCATCGAAGAGATGCTGAAAAACACAAATCAGGGAACGGTTTGAGTTACAAAGTCTCACATTCTACAGTCAGAATGCCTGTCCAATCTGACCAATTGTCGACAACTGTTTAGTAAGTTTAGTAAGTGTCAACTGAAGGCAATCTGGGCACTTGTCGTGAATCACAATCTTGTCGACAGGCTTTGGGGCCGGGGGGGCGTCCTCGCAGAACGTCCTAAACCGGCTGGCGGCGGGCCGTGGGCCGAAGTGTAAAGGTGGAGCCAGACTACTTCACTGCTGAAATGGGGTTGTCAAACTTGGGATACGTCAACATGGCCATTGGAATTGGGCAAATATGGGGAAAATGATCATCAACCACTGGATGTTGGGTATCCGGATGTATCCGCTTTTCAAATCAAGTCATTCATATTCATATCAAGTCCAGGAACTACAAAGTCGAACCAAGAATTTGACACAAGCGGAGTTGCTCGTGGAACATAGGCAGCAAATTGTCCACGTCACAGTTGTGAGGTCGGATAGGTCGGATAGATGTGAAAGCCACTCTCTCCCCGCTCTGTCAAGTTAATTGTTAAACCCAAGTACTGTGTTGAAGCATGTTAAACCCAATCATCAACCCCGTTGTGGAATATACGTAGTTTATTGTTGGATCTGCCATGATCTGACTAATATTCTAACATAGCCTGGCTCAAATATCACGAAAATACCTTCCGAATCCTTCCAAACTTCTGGCGACGCCAAGATGCTCAAGGCCGCGTGAGCAGCAGCGCATTTTCAATGCGGGATCCAAGGCGGCCGGGTTTGGCATACCGACCACTGGAACTCCATCGGCATCGAGATGCGAAGTTCCAATCTGGGCGCTGGGAGCCCCATGGAGTGAAGCTTCCAATGGGGAGATATGGGGAGCATGGGGAGCAAAACCTATGATCAGGAACATGCTTGACCATAAAATAATAATAAATAATAGTTTCCTCCTCAATGGCATAATGCTTGGCAAGACAATGTCAGGAGCTTGCACCCGGGCCCCATCCCATCTCATCTCGCAATCCAAGCGTCATCACATTCCTGGCAGAATCAAAAATGAGGTCGTCAGATTCTCAAGAAAAACAAGAGGGTCCCAGAAAACGAGCAAGTAAGAGGGGTCACAATCTGGCAACACTAACATAACCATAACCAGAGGTCGGGAGGTTAAGGATATGGCCATAGAGCAGGGCCTAGACCAGAGTTGATCAAATGAGTGGGTTTCTTGTTGGCTAGGTTGATCTAGGTTGCTTGTTTTCACCGTGTAGATTCCAACAAAATCAACCAGTATGAGTATATAATTACATGTAATAAATATCATGTAATTACGTGGGTTTGAGTCAAAAACTGGGTATGGATCATTCAGCGGAAATCCATGCCAATCGGATTCGGATGGTGTGGATCGGGATCACCTGCATTTTGGCATTGGGAATATGGGCAGCCTATACACACAATATCACACAACCATGTGACCCGTTTTGAGCACTGCTCAAGTGATAATAGGATAGTGCTTTTTACGCACCAAATTTGGAGCATCACCATCGCTCTTCTTGGTTGAGCGTATGACTACGAGCACGCACAAGCTGTTCATGGTCATCATCTTTGGGTCTTTGGGTCTTTGGGTGACAGTTGCATTTCCCCCAAGTCACATTCGTCCAGTTTTGCACATCAGTCATCATGTTAGTACATTGCTACACATTGCTACACAATCATCACCAGTTTTCATCACGTCCCTGAACCAAATTGCTCCAAGAGGCGTCCGCCATGCCTATTGGTGAGAAGCCAGTTGGGGCGCTCCTTCGAGTCGCGGGTGCTGTGTGATGCTGTGTGCATGTTGCGAGATCTGGCATGTGGAAATCATTGGAAATCTGAAGCGTCAAGTACCATGTCTTCTATTTCTCAACAAATTTGATCAGTTGGAACGCTCCCCCCACTCGACAGGCAAGGCGTGGAATTGTGCCCTTTGAATGCCGCCAAGCAACCCAAACAGCCAGAGCCCAGCAATGAGAAGGGTCAGCAGAAAGGCAAAGCAGATCATGCCAATGCAAGCGAAGCGAAGCCTGGCTTGGTGGTTCATCCCACTTAGTACCTTGGGGCCCTTGGGGATGTAACCTTCAATGATGTCCATCCTGGTCCATCCTGTTGCTGTCTTTGCTGCCGAAAAAACGTGCTTTTGTTCCTAAAGATTCCGGATTGATTCACTGCCGAAAAGGCACTTACTGTAACCGTAACCATTTGTTGAATCAATCAAAGAGTGAAACATGAGGTCATTCATGTGGAGCCTCTGGCACCTGACAAATCCGCCAATTTCCAACATGAAACATCAACCATCATTAGCCATCAACCCTTGTGAACACTATTGTCAAGCATCAATATCATGAGTTCACCACCAACAAGCACCACTAACAAATCAAACCATTCTTAACCATTGCAAAATTGTAAATTATAGTCATTCATCAAGCTGAAACAATGCGATTTGGTCATATTGGTTGGTACCCCTATTAAAAATGTGAAAAATTATCAACCATCATTCCGGTGACGTTTTTCGACGCGAGGTCATCATAATTCACCTATGATCCCATGATACAAATCCCACGTTGAATCACCATTTGCGGGATGAATCCCGCTAAAAACGACCGCATTTCCATGGCCTGGTGCCTGCCGATGCAAGAGTGGGGCTGTGTTTGGAAGTAGGCATGGGAACTGGTATAAAACATGTATATATATATATAGATATTAATAATATGTATAATAATGATATACCAATGGTTGGAATATACCAATGATAACGCATTCAATGGTTGGAATATACCATTTCGTATCCCAATTAATACCAATGGATTTTTGTATAATCATTACATGGGTCTTATACTTATCACCAATAAACCAACCAATGGGTTTTATAAAGCAGTTAATGATATACCGACAAACCGCCTTCGCTGAACATCTAATCAATTGAATTTCAGGTTTTTGATTTTGATATATGAATATCATATATATATATATACGTATATATTATATTTATATATGTGTATGATTGTATATGTACATGATATCTATATAATGGGGAGATCTCACCTAATCATCAAGGATTGATAATATGGGATTTACCCCCGGAAAAAATGAGGAAGGAGACCAAGCATAATGGTCTCATATACTGGGGAAAACCCAAACTTTCACCAACAACAGATGTAGAAATTGTGGTTAATCTCCAATGGAGATATCATGGGGAGATAACGGGGATGCACGACTCCATTCTGGCCATTTGAATGGGTCAATCCTGGGATCATGGGGCCCACCCAAACGTGGCAAATCACTGAAGACTTGAAGAAAATTTCTGGGGGCGCACCAGTAGCAACGGTGGTTTTCTCTTTTTCGAAGTCACCTTTCCTGGGCCATGCAGAGCTCATAAGGTGTGACCATGCTGGAAATACACCATCTCAAGAAAAACCTATCGCCAAACTCCTGCACCCTATTAGAGTTCTGTGGAATCCTCTTCAAAGACCCGTACTTTCTATGGAGTTGCAGAAAAATCCATTCCCACCAAAAAAATGTCGTCATCGTCATTGTAATCTCGTCATCATCGTCATCATTGTCGTCATCGTCATTGTCATCTCATCATCATCATCGTCGTCGTCGTCGTCATCATCGTCATCCTCATCATCATCATCATCATCATCATCATCATCATCAACCAGCATTCAACCAGCATTCAACCATCATTCACGCATCATTCAACCACCAGTCAATTGCCAAGTAACAATATGTATCAATATGTAACAATCCATCATATGATTCACAGATATTCACAGCATGTTCCAGTAAAATTCACCACCCATTAAGCATCAATAAACCATAACAAACCTATGATTTTTGGGGGATTCCATCCACCTGACGCCGTGGAAAAAATAAAAAATCATCACGCGCCAAGCGGCCCCCAGCCCACCATCTCCATGGTGCCGACTTGCGCGTAGCTGCCCATGCCTGGCGTCATGCCAGGCATGGGCCCAGAAAAGAAATGGGGCGTGCAGAACGAAATCACCGGGATTTCGTAAGGGTCAGATGATGAGTCAATTATGATGGTTGATTGTGAAAAAACATGGAATTATTGATGGGTTGATGGATTTATTGATGATCAATTGATGGCTTAGTGATGATTAATGATGGTAAATCGTGGTTGATGATGGTTAATTCAAAACTGATGTCGGTGAACGATGGTTGATGATTGCAAATGAATGCTAATGATGGATATGTTTACTGGTCTACTTTCTTTTTCTGGCTGACTTGCATCTATTTTCCGTGAATCAATGGTAAAAAGAACATTAAAATCCCGCTGGAATGATGAAATACCTGGCGAGTGGGTGTCAACAAATTCTAAGCCCTGTCACATCCTTGATAGTCACACAATAGAACATCACTGTTTTGTGGGGGGTGGACTTATTGAAGATCCATTGGCAGATCGCACCCAAAGCTCAAAGCCCTTCTGCAGGGAAACCCCAACGCTGCACGTGTTTCCATTGTTGCACGTTCTTGGCAGAGGACAAGGGAGCTCATGTCAAAATTGTCAAACGCAACGCGGGAGAGTCCGACAACAGTATGTGTATGTTTTTGGGATTTCCTTGGGTCCAGATGGGTCCAGTTAGTCCAGTTCCCTGGAACTTCTTGATGTGACTTCTTGGCCCTCGTGGAATCCAACGCATTCTACGAGTCGCCCTGGGAAAAGCGCACCGCACCTGCTCCCTTGTAGACCTCGAGCACCGGCGCAAAAATGGTAACAGTGACCCAAAGCATTGGATGGTTCGGTTAGTACATGTTAGTACATGTTAGTACCAAATCTGACCAAACTCTGTGGTCCCCTGGCCTTGCCTCCTAAACCTCCCCCCCGAGGCCCTGAGGTACTAACCCAGCGCTCCTTTGTCTCGATGCCATCTGGCTCAAAGCCTCGAATTCCATGGCCGGGCCGTGTCGGGCCGAGCGAGGTTTCAACTGTGGCTCTCCTGCAATCTGTTTGGCAATTGATTTGGATATCTTGTCAAAGAGGAGAGACACTGAGACACTTTAACAATCATTCTTTGCCTTGCTTTCCGTCAGCTGATCTCTGTAGAAACCAAGAGAGACTGGATCCAATAGTCCAATAGTGCATTCCACACCAGTTCCATGTGCTCTTTCTACTGCCAGTCATTTGGTGCCTTGATGCTCTGGCTAATGGTTCATCCAACAAGGAAAGGTGTTTCCCAAATCGGGGGGGACCCTCAAAACATCCAATCAATTCCCTTCTTGGTTAGATTCCACTATTCCCACATATTAGCAGTATATCACCAACAAAAAACCATGGGATGTCCCGAAAAAAACCGGAAGTCTCTTTTGGAGTCGACAAGGCACACACAGCTCCACAACCTCCCATGGCAGCGGTGCCACCTCCGGCCGCGGCACCTCATGTCAATCAGCCGCTGTTTTTGGATTTTTGTTGGGCGTTTATGATCCTTTGATATCCTTTGTGTATGTATTAATATCATTTTATATCACATGTACATTGATGTATAGATAATTAATGATAATTATAGATATCGATGATATAGATTATATCTGTCCAGCCTAACTTAGCTATTTATGTATCCGATCCGTCTATGTGTTTCTGTCTTTCCGTCTACCTGTCTATCCAACCATCGTTCTCGATGGTTACCGATGGTTATCTGTCCATGGTATCTATGCATGTTCAACCGATGGATATCTTGAGACATGCCCTGACATACCCATATCATGCTTGAGTCCTTGAGATCTCCTAATCCAGGTTTGGGTGCCAGCAGAAAAATGTTTGGAACCTGATCAGCAAGGGCTTCCTTCAGTCTGTCTACCAGTATAGTCGTTTTCCTTGGAAGTTCCCCTGCTTCTCTGCACACGGTGCCAGCAGCTGCCACGGGACCGCCGCCCTCGATATCGACGCCACCAACAACCATGATCAAATTGTCTTCCTGGTTGCAAGGTTTGCTTCAGCTCAGCATGTTTCAAGCAACCCCCTCATTGTTTTTCAGTTCAGTCTTAGCTCTTTCTGTTCTGAGGACAAGACAGCAGGGTGGATTTTATTTAAAAAAATATTTTTTAAAAAAAACTGTGGTATACCCACACAATTACCAACAATTGCGCCTCAACTGTTCCCTGAAGAATCGCACCTTCAGATTTTCAAACATAAATTTGAACTCAGATTGTTTAATGCTCGCGATTGGCACAATTCCATGTTTCATATAACTCTTTGGAAAAGAATCTCGTCTCGTTGGGTCATTTCTCTTTTTTCCCAGCATCCCCATGGCCTGCAAAGATTGCAAGAAATGTATTGAGCCAGTTTCACTGGAAAAAAAAAACGCTGCAGAGCATAGTGACACGATGTGACACGCATTCACCGAGTTCCTCACAAAGCAGTCCCAAAGATTCACTATTGGAATTGGTTGGAGGGAAAATCTGCGGCAAAACCCTGCATCTTTGATGGCAAAAACCCGTGGCTTCGAGAGCGGCGTTCGGTTTTCGCGCTTCCATCTTCGTCTGCGCGACCTAAAAGTCAAGTACAGAGAATGCTTGAATGCTCTTTGTTGGCAAGGCTTCAAGTCTTCCCCGTCACAACTGAATGAAACATCTGAAAGGTTTGAGTTTGAGAAAATGCCACTGGTGGCATGTGCTGCATGGGGAAGATGTGGGCAATGCTTTTTAAAAAGCCTTGCAGCTGATCTTAACGAAAAAAGCAACGTCAGAACATGTCAGAACTGTGCTGAGTTATGTCAGAACGATTTGCGTTTGCCTGAAAATCTAGAGGAAAACATAGGAAAACCCTCAATTCCAAAGGATTACCAATACATCCAATACCCCATGTTCAGATATATTTGGGACCAAGGAGATAGGCAAAGCAAAGAAATCGTGTTCCATGCGGTAGAACGCTAGTTCCAAGGTGATACTGTCATATCATTGCGCCTGTGCTGCTCGGCTGCAAATAAAAATCTCAAGACGGATAGCGCACTTCGGGGCCACCGCCGACAATCTTGTGGCTCAGGCAGCGTGTGTTGAGCAGTGAGGACCACGTCTTGCTCAGTCTCAAGGAAGTTGTTAAATGCGCAACACACAAAGAAATGCCTTTGCACAATCTTGCAGAGAGCCCAGAAACATTGCTGTAGCAGCGTCAGCTCTTTGAAACGGTTGAGACTGGATTTCCCTTTGCAAATTACAAAATTGGTGCCCTCATGACAGGAACATACTGCTGTCGATCTTGTGGAAGAGGGTAACTCTGCTTCTCAAATGCAAAATCTCAGGGTAATTTATGAGGAATTCTGAATGACAGAGCTACCATGGGACACGCTGATATCGTGGTACACTCTACAAATAAATACAGCGTGTATATGACTGTATACATAATATGTATATATAGAATTATATAGATATATATCATGTATACATGTATAATATACACATGAGGATATTGTAAAAACGCTGTGATCGATGCGAAGTCATCGGGCTGTCATTAGATCGTATGCAAATCTTAAACGAATCACTTCAGCTGGGCCAAGCTCTGCCAATGTTTCTGGATGTCGGACTCGCAGCTGCTTTGGTCTGCGGCCCAACATCTGGCCTGATCAATCTCGCGTGTGTTGTCCCTCAGCTGAGTGATCAATCAGCATCAAGGTCAAAAAACCACCCGGTTTGTTCATTTACTTCAAGCAGAGCAAGCATGATCAAGCTACACTAAGATACACTAAGGTCATCTAAGCTCTGCATAAAGCAGTCATAAAGCCTTGTGCTCACCAGAAATCCCAATCCCTGAGGACTTGACCCGGCGTCATTTGTCGCAGAGGCCGGAATCCTGCTTGCAGCAGTAGTCTTTCTTCTCCTGTCATGTAGGTGACTCGTAGGGCTTCAGGTTCAGCATCTTATGATCATCATATTGACTATAATATATATATATATATATTGACTATATCAATTGTTTTTGTAGTAGTTGGCAATATCAGTAGTACTATTACTCCTCTTGCTTGGCGTAGCAGTAGTAGTAGCAGCAGTAGTCCTATTGCGAGTACCATTATGTAGCATTGTTGATCTATCAGAATCTATCATGACTATCATTGTCATTGCTATCACTGTATAATGTGTGTATCAATATTATTGTTCCCTCTGATCCCAACCATCAGAAAATCAAGGTTGGCGGTTTTCCACTATTCCCATGTTGATTCCTATGTTGAACACCTCGTTTTCCTTCATTTTCACTATTTATCCCCATTCAAATGGTCAGAAAAATGAGGCATCCAACCCATCGTGAGCCAAATCTTTCCGCCCGACTCCTTGCCTGTGGCCAGTAGGCCCGGCTTGCCCGACCCGCAGCACAGTCGAATCCTGTCGAGCCAGCCATTCTTTTGGCACGGAAAACGAACAACGTGGCAAAACTATGCAAAACTCACCCCAACAACAGGATGGAAAAGGGAAAAACGATACCACCAACCAGAATATGATTTCATATGATTTCGATCTCCATGGGTGCACCCCTACAGCTCAAAAAACGTGATTAAATACTTGCGTCGGTGTCCTTCTGTGGCAAAAAAAGAGCCATGCTCACCCACATCTCATAATATCTGATGCACTTGGATTCCAAAAGAAGGACGCGGACAATAACACGACATCCTGGTCGTGCTTTCACTCCATGATCCCCCAAATCTTCCCCAGCCTCCGAGGCGGCGGTCATGGTGAACAGTGTGGTATTCGTGGTGGACCTCGGTCACGTGGCCTCCTGAGGAATGCCACGATGAGGACCAGGATCCACTCGCACCAGCCGCACCACCCGCGGCACCGCCCGCTGCAGTGCCACCATGCGAGTAGTGCACTGTGACATGGCTCGAGGCCCCACCATCCCCTCCGGCCTGCCCTGGGCAGCCCACATTGTTGTGCTTGCAGCACCAAGCCTTCTTGGGAGACGACCAGCCAATCTTCCAATTCACCACGCCCACATTGCAAGCATAGGGCAAGCTGGGGGGCATTGCCCCACCACCCCCAGCAGCCCCAGCCACTACCCAGGTCCAGAAGCCATTCACCTGGACGTGTTTCCACACCATGCCCGCGCCTGGGTCAACGCTTGGAGGGCTGTTGCCCTCACAGCCCTTACCACGGTTGCTGCAGCACCATTGCTTCTTGGGAGGAGACCAAGCCCGGAAGAAGTTGTTCAAAGCGGCATTGCCTTGGGAGTAGCAAAACTGCCTCAGAATCCTCCAAATCCATTGAGGTTGAGAATGAAGTTTATGCTGTTTAACCTCAAGGAATTCATCAAAAAAAGATTCACTGATGTTGAAGCATATCATGACAGTGTGTGCTCCGTGCATCATCAATCATCATCCTGAACTGCTGTGCTCCACATCACAGCACAAACTTGATCTAGAACTATTTGAAGTTATCAGCGTAATTTTATGGTAAACGCTGCAAAAACTACGGTTTTATGTTGAATTTTCTCTAAAACCAATCCAGATGTGTGGTTTATATCACCATTGTTGCCATATCAAAGTATCAAATCCTCATTTTGTAAACGCGATCCTCCCTGCTTTAAAGATCTTTAACGCCAGACCCAGTGACAATCGTATGGATCCTGTGCCACAGCGTGCACGGTGCATCCAGCTGCCTGGACTGAACACGAGCGGCAGACGTCGCATTCCACCTGGCAGCTGACAATAGAACGGGATCAAGTCATCATCCCATCATCATATCCCGGATCATCAGGTGACGGTGGTTTTGAGTTTTGATGTTAGTTTTGATGTTAGTTTTGAATCAATTTTAATCATACCAATATCACGTATGATTCTGTATGATGTCCGGACAAGGAGGTGCCTGAATGGAGCTGTAAGCGAGCTCACAAGCGTTCTCGTGAACTCCAAACTTGTGCTTGCTGGCCCAGTCGATCCGCTCCTATCGTGGGAAAAAATGCATTTTGGAGATCTTGGATGGGATAGGACCGAGGGGATTGAACATCTGCCTGGCCAACCCCAGAAGTGAATACAACATGACAAATATCATACAAATATCATACAACTCCATCTTCAAGAAAATCGTTGATGACAAATCCAAGCGTTACAGTTCCACTGACTCATCAAAGAGGCACAAAAACCCAGTTGCCCACCAATCTCCTGGCAGGTACGAGACTCACCGTTGACAATGCAGTCAGTTGCGCAGCCCTTCGGTGACAAAGTCGTGGCTGCACAGCCCTTCTGAAAATTGCCACAGCACCAGTCCCTCTTATCAGAGGACCTCGGGAATCTGTCAGCCATCCATACTGTTCAAGTGGGCACATCATGTCGATGAATAACCACTACTAAAACCTACTAAACATGTGCAAGTGCATGCAAGCGCATGCCAGCGCACCACATGATCCGCATGCATATTGTTGAGAAATATCACTGCGAGATGTCTAGACACGGAGATGGAGAGAAGCCATCAAAAAGCAAACATGGAAAAACTCAAGAACCACTTTGAGCACTGATCTTTCAGCAAAAAGTGCCTCATCCAAATACCGAACCTGAACCAATTCATGGGATGTGAACCTGTTGCTATGAAGCTCTTGGGACGCCGGGCCAACTACCAACATCTTTGTGGTCACAATGGAACTTCACACAGCCCCTTTGCTCCTGACACAAGCAGCGCTTCTCATGTCTCCAGGCATGGAATTGTCATCCGATGCGGCAAGCAGTCATCAACAATCATCGATATGATCTGATGATTAGAAATGGAGAAGAGTCAGACACTCATCATCCATAAAAAATCCATCACCATTTCGAGGGGACGCCGGTCATTTTACAACACAACTCCATCAGGCACCGAATTTTCATCGCCCAAATTCTGCGCACCGCAGCCGAAAGAAAAAGATGATTCAGGACCGCTCTTTTGGGACTCTTACACCATATTTGTTGATACGATTTTTTTGTCAGTGGATATATCGAATTATTGTTTCATGTTCGCGTAAGGTTTTTGAATATATTTCAGGTTGGCTTAAGGTTTTTTATTTACGGTTGGTTGAAGGTTTGTCTGTGATTGAGGGTTTATTTAAGTTTGGTTAAGCTTTATTTTGGGTTTGTTCAAGTTGGTTTAGGGTTTATTGAGCTTTGCTTTACAATTGGACCAAAGTTGACCTCCATCCACAATGTGTTTGGCATGTGGGCACTCTACGTCTAAGAACGGCGTCATTTAGTCAGATGGTAGCGTGCTTGTGCAAGTTGCCATGGGCCATGCCTGCTAAATGTCGGCTGGTTTATCGGCCGCCGCAAGTCCAAGTAAAGAACGCGGTGATACACTCACACACGGCATGTACCACACAAAGTTGATCAACCACGGCTGGCAAAACACAAGCGTTGCAAGCAAATATCATGCATCCACACTCTCATCATTTATCACTACAGATGTCACAACAACCCACTACCTTCCACACGGATTTTGGTATTAAGCTTTGCGCAGCTCATTTTTAGTTAAACGTGCAGAAGCTGACTTTCACAGCAGAAGCTGACTCTCACTTACATAACATAATTCACATCTTGGAGCTGTGCCTTTTAGACAAACAACACTTCTAAGCAGAAGTGATACTTTTTTCTAACACAACTCACACCTAACACCACCCTGCCTTTAGATGAGCACATATTGAAAGAATATCAAGCATCACCTCATATAATATGAATACACTTCGTGTCGCACAAGTGCCGTAAGGCCTAAAAATGCAGGGTTGCTTTAGAGCTGCTGTTAGGATCATTAGAATTGGCTTAGAGCTGGTTTTAGGGTTTATTGAGGGCTCTTTAAAGGTTTAATTTAGGGTTTATTCACAACTCATTTCGGTTGTATTTAGGTTTATGCCGCAAAACGGAAAAATGTAGAAGTTAAAACGAGAAACCAAGAAACTACAGGTAAAAAAACAGACCCAGAAGCCAAGAAACCGAGAAATGAGAAACCCAGAAACCAAGAGACCCGGAAACCAAGAAACCTATAGAGCCAAGAAACTCAGAAACTTATAGACCCAGAAATTGAGAAACCCAAAAACCGAGAAACCCAGAAAACAAGAGACCCAAAAAGCAAGAAACCCAGAAACCAGGGAAGCGGATGTTAGAACCATGGCACGTTGCAAAATGAACGAAATCCTGCGTCGCAAAATGAAGTTTTCCTCGCGTTGAAAAATGACCCCCCCTTCCATTTCGTACCCCTCAATAAGAATCACTAAGAATACAGTACCCATCATTGATGACTAAAGATCATTACCCCTCAACCAACTGGACAACTGCTTAAGTAGCCCCACAAAGGCCGCTGTTCGAAAACGTCCTTGTCGCAGCACCAGGTCTTCTTTGAATCTGACCATCCGTGAAGCCAATTGGAGAAACCGGCCTGGAAGTTGCCGCCGATCTCGGAGCGTCCCGTTGTTCATAGCATGTTAAACTAATTCCAGATGTCTACAAATTGGATCACAAGGATTCCTTGCTGAGGCTTGGATCATTCCAAGCTTTGTGAGTATCAGACTGTGTCGAATCAAGAAGCTTCCCGCCTTGCAGTCGTAGATGTGTCCAGTCGCATGACCTTACACAAAGCACAGCGAAGTTGTGCAAGGAGAATCAATAACTCCATCACGAAGGTCATATCTGGTCATCATGCTCCGTCGTCCCAACTCCCACAGGTTGTGCTTCTGAATCCTATCACGGTGCTCAAAACTGTTTATGGATGCACACGTGTACATGTGTGAATATGTGCGAATATATCTATGCATATATATATATAATGTATAGGTATATTACACATATACAGTACACACACACACAAACATGTTTTTCGCATCTGAGCTTTTGTATAATAACAACAACATGCAACAACACACAGACAAGGTTCGGGCTTGGGTACAGTACTTGTATGGGCATCTTTGTGTGTCCAAGATGTCTGATGTTCACCCAGTTCTTTCATCTTTGATGCCTCTGTAGTCACTCTTCTTCCATCCCAGCGACCAACATGTTCCATATGAAATTCGCCGTGGCCATGCATGAAGCCATGCCAGGTTCCAGGGCAGCCAATCTTTGCCTGGAAGATTGGCTGCGAGTTGGGAGCTGCGAGTTGGGAATGCAACCCAAGGACTACAGATATGACGACACTACAAACAAACCAACCATGTGGCATATAGAAACGAAACAATTGCGTCACTTCCTGGCTCTTTGCCGAATCTGTGCTGGACATTGCTGGACTATCCGACTATCACAGGCACTGGCAAAAGTCTGGAGGCAGCCACCTTGTCGCAGCAATAGGTTTTCTTGTAGGTGGACCAGCCATAGTACCAGTTGGATTTTCCTCAGCTGAACTGCGGATGATGACCCTGGAATCCATGGAAGGGCTCCTTTCATTCCTTTCATCTCTGGAAGTTCACTTCAAGGAACCACTGTTGCAATCAATGGCAAGCTTTTGGTGGATGGTGATGTCCTTGTAGATGATCTTTGGTGGCAAATGCACCTGGCACAGACAGTGGCAGATTTAAGGCACGTTCAAACTCGTCAAGGCATCATGGACAGCATCTATCCAATATAAATGGGTATATCGTAGTACATAGATGTAATATTGAAATGCGTATAGGACTAATTATATACATGGGATTACATGGGTATAAATGGTATCTGATAGCCGAAAGCTTCACACATATCTCCCAACTGCTCTCCACAGCTATTCCTGACCTTCCTTGGCACAATTTTGGTGTGGTAGATGGTCTTGGTGTGATAGACCTGCAGGAGATTTCCAGCGCAGGAGCGCCAGACCATAACTGAAAAAATGCCCCAATCCCATTTAAAATGGGTTGCCCCGTAAATCCCTGATTTATTTATGTTTATATTTATACATATATATGTATATATATATATACAAATATATAATGTTCATGTTGGTGTATCGTCATGTTCCCTATCGTTTGATGGTCATTTTGAGAGGCAAAAACACCCATAAAAATGGCCAAGGAGCGGTGTGGGAGTGCGGGCATCCAACTTTGGTCTTCCAGCAGCAGTAGAGGCGCTTGGAATGCGACCAAACGTCCTGGAGGGAATAGCACTGATATAGTTGGAATGGGTATATGAATGCCTAGGGAAGTTGGTATATCATGGGTATATTGTATAGAATATATAATGGGTATATATTGAGTATGTAGTACCTTATCATGGGATAGTGGATTTATGGCCATTCCAGTAGGGGGGAATCTAATCCAACTCTTGACCAGCTGCTGATGCTTGGTCACCGGGTCACCGTCCCAGTCCTGCCAGCTGTGCAGGCCTTCTTTGCAATCATAAGGGTGTGACATGACCTGCCACTCAACAAAGCATGTGAACGGCGTGATTTTGGGCTCTTTTTTGAAGCCGATGTTGGCTTGGGATGTTAGATACAGTAGTGGAGGAGTTGTTGCCTTTGAAGTAGAAGCTTACCAAAGGCAGCCTTCCACACTTTTTCCAACGGGACTGACCATGAGAATATGGAATGTCCAAACGTTTACATCCAAGAGATTTCAAGCACGATAGGCCAGCGTGTCAAAATCCTTGTCCTCTTACAGAATATGTGTAAGTACATTGAGTTCGACTGGTAGATGTTTAATCTGGTTTCCCATGTTCGTGTGATTTTAGGCTCCTGACATCTCCTCACAACTATTGCAGCTGGTCTGATCCGTTTAAGTGCTTAAATGGCACCAAGTGGTACTATCATGTCATGATTCGGGCTGCCTTCACTTTCTTGTAAACAATCTTGGGAGGGCTTGGCACAGGTACCTTCACCTTCACGATTTTGGTCCTGGGACACCAGCCCGCAAATCATTTCACAAGCGTTGCCTCATTGATGCACAAAAAAGGTTCCAATTGCAAATGTAATTGTTGCCTCTCCACTGTCCTCAAACATTGCAATTGGAAATCGATGGAAATCCACTATAAATGAATGGCTTATAGCTGGGAAAAGTCAGCATAATCAACTCTCAAGGGGAGATTGCCGTCCAGCCGTACCGGAACCCCTGGTAACCCACGGTAGACTCAGACATGGGCCCGTCCTTTTGACCGGCACAGGGATCTTCTCGGTCTTGTGCACAACTACTGGGACGGGCACTCGCTTGTTGTACTTGATCACCTGGAACGGTGGACGTTTTAATGGATTAAACCAACCATTTGATTATTGGGACATGGCAGTGTGTCAAAACCTTGTACCCCTGGTGAACCTCAAAATAGCTCGTAAATGGATGTTCATTCCCCTAAAAATGGTATTAATAGGTATTGATCCATACCCACATTGACATAAATACACAGGATATAATGGGGATAGTTGATGCGATACAAGTTAAATCAGTTAACCACCAATGTGATCTGGGTCTGTCTGACAATGAGGTATACCATGGTATACCGAAAACTCACCAAATGTAGCTGGGCAAATGATGGAAGGACACACTCACCTCACTCATCTCAGAGCACCCGACATGGTGCCATAGGGGCAGTTATGCTTCATGCTGGGGAACTCTCAGTTTTCAGCACTGCTGAAGATGCTTTGTAATTTCCAAGGTAGGATCTACACCCGCTACACTACATGATACTACACGTACAAATACGTACAATGTACGTGTAGTGGTTGAAGCATGTCGGATTGCCTCGAAATTTAAGTTTGTCATCATGTTCATCCAATTTCACCATTAAAGTTGTGATCAAACGGATTATCCAAATTATTTTTGACCACAAACCCCCCCTGGGCGTTTCATTTTCTCACCTTGGTGATGACCTTTGGCTCTGGTGGCGTTCCTGGCACTGGATATGGCACCTGCCAGGGAACGTTGTCGCTGTCATCGTCTATATGTATGTGCTGAAGGTGGATAGATGGATAGGTGGGTGGCTGGATGGCTGGATGGGTGGATGGATGGACAACTAGGATTAGATTATATATATATAGTATAATATAGTTTAGTTTAGATATTAGATCAGATTAGACTAGTTTCAACTCGATTTGGATTGCATTAGATTGGGACAGGTAGGGAAAAAATCAAAAATAGCTCATCACATGGAGGTTTACTGAAATATGGGTACCCCCAAATCATCCATTTGAATGATATTTTCCACAATTCATAAACAAACCATTTGGGGGTACCACCATCTAAGGAAACCCTCATATGAGCCATGGTCAATACTCACTATATGGTTGATGGTCATCCCATCCATAATAAGGATCCTTATAATGGTTATTATAAATCCCATCCTGAACCATTGGATGACTAGCCCCGTTTTTAATGGTTATTAACCATGAGTATTGACCACAGCTCATATGCACATATCATACATGCGTCATACGTCGTCAGATGTGTCCCGGGCCTTCACCACCTTGCGAGGGGGTGGAGGCAGGTGCACCGGTACCTTGATGACCTGCGGACGGATGTGACTCAACAAGAATTGTGTTTCTTTTCATCCAGAAAAATGTGAAAAATAGGAACAGCTGAGACATCTATAGCTTAGATATCTATCGAATTCTATAGATCTCTGTTCAATTCTGTTCATAACTGTTCATCAACAATCACCGAGATATCACAGAGACAGAGTCCTGCCTCTGGTGCAGGTGGTGGCAAATGTATGGGGATAGGTTTTGGCACAGGCACTGGCACGTTCTTGTTCTGCACCACGGTGTGGTAGCGGACATGCCTTGGGTTGCCCCCAGAAAGGGCGATAGATCAAGGATCAAGGTTAGATTCCCCGAAACTAGCTTTGCAACGTCCATGATACATGGCACGCAATGCCCCTGACAGTCTATAGAGTCTTGCGATCTGAAGTACACTCCGTACTCCGAATGCGTTCCGATGGGTTCACATATGTTCTATTTCTACTGCGTTCTCATGCATTTTGATTCGCTCCAATTCTATCTTTGGCCACAGTGCTGGATAGTCTTGGATTGACAAGCACGGCTGAACTTGTAGCAGCAGTACTTCTTCTGATCTGGCGTCCAGAGACTCTTCCAGTTGTGATAGCCGCTGAAGCAGTTGTACAATGGCTCTGCCGGCTCGGTCAGCGTCTTGTGAATCGTGGGGCCGGGAATATGCACGGGATCATGGACCACATGGGTCTTGGTCTTCACGGAGTAGAAATTCTTTTCGATGATGTGCTTGGGATGCGCGTAAATCACATGGGTTTTGTCATGGACGTGATAGATCTTGCCGGGATGCACCGACACCCAAGCGCCATGATGATCATAGTGGCCATAGTGTCCGTGAACCCAGGCATCATGATAGGCGTGTCCAGGATGCACAGAGATCCAATGGCCATGATCATAGTGACCATAATGGCCATGAATCCAAGCATCGTGATACAAGGACGAGCCTTCGGCTGGGTGATGAACTTCAATCCAACCACCATGCTGGTCATAGTGACCGTAGTGATCAGCACCATCCTGATGAATCCAGGCGTCATGATAAGCCATGGAGCCAGAAGGGTGATGCACTTCAATCCAAGCACCACTATGGTCATAGTGGCCCCAGTGTCCACCTACCCAAGCGTCATGAGGGTAGGAGCTGGAAACGAAGCTTCCACTGTGGTCATAGTGTCCATAATGGTGACCATACCAGGCATCGTAGGGAAATTTCGAGTCCACCCACGTTCCAGCATGGTTGTAGTGTCCATAGTGCCCATGGTGCCAAGTGAAATGAATACCGCTGTGATGACCACCCTCAAAGTCTCCGCCACCTTCGATGCCATCAGGACCCACGATTTCTCCGCCATCCTCGGTTCCATCAGGACCCACGATTTCTCCACCACCTTCGATGCCATCAGGACCCACGATTTCTCCGCCATCCTCGGTTCCATCAGGACCCACGATTTCTCCACCACCTTCAATGCCATCAGGACCCACCATTTCTCCGCCACCTTCGATGCCATCAGGACCCACCATTTCTCCACCACCTTCGATGCCATCAGGACCCACGATTTCTCCGCCATCCTCGGTTCCATCAGGACCCACGATTTCTCCACCACCTTCGATGCCATCAGGACCCACGATTTCTCCGCCATCCTCGGTTCCATCAGGACCCACGATTTCTCTGAAGGTGCCATCAGGACCCACCATTTCTCCGCTACCTTCGATGCCATCAGGACCCACCATTTCTCCGCCACCTTCGATGCCATCAGGACCCACCATTTCTCCACCACCTTCGATGCCATCAGGACCCACCATTTCTCCGCCACCTTCGATGCCATCAGGTTCTGAGACGCCCACCATTTCTCCGCCACCTTCGATGCCATCAGGTTCTGAGACACCCACCATTTCTCCGCCACCTTCGACGCCATCAGGACCCACCATTTCTCCGCCTTCGATGGATCCTTCACCACCTTCCACGGGTGCTTCACTCGCAGATTCTTCCTGCAATCTTCTTCCCTCAGTGTCGCGGTGCTTTTGCGGCTGTGTTGCTGAAGATCTAGCCTTGATCTTTTTATCTACAGTAGTTGCTAGTTCCCTCTTACCTGACCCTAGCACCCAACTTGAGGCCAAGGGGTAAGTGACAAAAGCTAGCTTGGCAGGGAGCTTGGCATGGAAACACCCTATATATATATATATGTATATATATACACACACACTATACTTGCAAAATCATCTGTATATAATGATTAAGGGATATTATGTCCAAGACAACGCTTCCATGTCTTGGAACGGGAATGAACGGGACACATTTAAGGAGGATCTATGTCACATATGAAGAGAACACGAATATATCACGTGCGTGAACATAGTGAGGAAACTCCCACTCACTAGCGTGGCGGTCACTAAACACGAAGAAGATTCAAGGGTCCACCTTCAGCATCGGAGTCGGGGTAGGATGTCATGAGGACAAAAAGCGGAAGCATGCCCGGAAGGATCTTTGCAAACTCATCTGCATGAAGGAGCGCTATTTCCAAGACAAGCTTGCCATTGTCAGAACTGACTGGAAACTACATGTGAAGGTTCAAAAAGAAAATGAAGCTACGTTTTAGGGCTCGCCATGAACATGCCGATAGTGAGCACGCCAATGATGCAACCAGCCAATGAGGGGAGGGAGGGGGTGAGTTAACTATGAAGTTTCATGGGATTGGAGATTCCTGTCCCCCAATACCTTGCTAAAGCCACAGGGACCTCAGCTAGCAGAAGCTAGCTGTCGTGAGGGATATCGTTACACAAAAAAAACTCAGCCAGCCCAAACCACATATGGGTGTGCTCATTTAGCCAAGGCCACTGGAAGGTCGGAGTCTTCAGAGTCTGCAGAGTCTTCGCTGTAGTGAACGGTACTGGTGGAACTTGGATGGTAATGGTAGTGATGCACGTGGACCACGTGCGTGCCATCGCCATAATGAATCCCATCACCATAATGGGTGCCATCGCCGTAATGGGTGCCATAGTGGTGCGTTGTGTAGCCAGTGTAGCCATGGTCGTAATGAGTGCTGTAGTGATGGCCGGAGTAGCCGTGATGATGTGTGTAGTAGGCTGAACCCTCATGCTGGGTCACGTGAGTCACTATGGTCTTGGTGAGCTGCCCAGAATGGTCGCCTGGACATATCATGTATCGCACTGGCATTCAAACGGGGTGAAGAAAAGCACAATGTGATAAGGTTTGATTTTTCATGAAGAATGAGGGTGTCTCATTGAGACATGTCCTCAAACTGGCTGCTGGAATAACAATCCTGCCTGGGCAGCCCTTGTTCTTGTGAGAGCAGCACCAGGACTTCTTCGCATGAGACCAGCCCTGCTGCCTTAGTCAGGTGAAAGCATCAAGTTGTATTTTGCTCAAAGCTGGAATCGCTATGAATCCCTCGGGTGATTTCCAGATCAGCAGTAGCAGTTGCCACACGCCCGGGCAATTTGCACCAAGGATCCAGTTGCTGAAGCCGGCACCGCAGTCATAAATGTGCAGCATCTTCACATGCCGAGTCCTGTAGATCACCTCAACAATTGACATGATGTTGACTTTGGAGGTACTCTGTTTTCGGGATATGACTGATAATCGCCGTGCTTATTGGTTCTCATACTTTCTGATTCATACCATTCTTGATTGTGCACATGAGTACTGCGGAAGTGAAAAAACAAACCCATGGATCTGCTCAACATGTGTATCCAAAGCATCACTTCAGCTTGTGGATACATGGAATAAATCTTGATTGAAACTGTGTGTCGTGGGAGTTCTGGTCAAGAATCCACCCTGCATAGACATACACTTGCACATAGAATTAAACAATACTTGAACCATGTATATATATATATGCGTGATTGATGTCTATACATATATATATAAATATACATGTATATATATATATACATATATGTCCATATATATATATGTGTATATATATATATATGTCTATATATATATATCTATATATATATGTCTATATATATACATATATATATATAAGTCTATATATATATGTGTCTATATATATGTCTATATGTATATATATATGTCTATATATATATATGTGTGTGTCTATATATATACATATATATATATAAGTCTATATATATATATGTGTGTGTGTCTATATATATATATCTATATGTATATATATATATGTCTATATTCTATATATAAATGTTTGTATATATATATATCTATATTTATATACATATGTGTATGTAAATATAAATGTGTATATATATATGTCTATATATTTAAATATGTCTATATATATATGTGTATATGTCTTTATTTATATATATATATATATGTATGTATGTATACACGTGTGTGTATACATTTATGTCTATATATGTATATATGTCTATATATGTATACATATATATATGTCTATACATATTACGTCTATATGTATATGTCTATATATATATATGTGTGTGTGTGCATATGTGTGTGTGTGCGCCTATTAATGTATATATGCATATGTATATATGTATGTGTATATATATATGTGTGTATATGTCTATAAAAATATGTCTATAGATATGTATATATATATATATGCACGTCTTTATATATATATATGTGTGTGTCTACATATATATATATATATATATGTCTATATGAATATTTGTCTATATATATATGTCTTTATATATATATATGTCTGTAAAAAAATATATATGTGTGTATATATATATTTATATATATCTACATATGTCTATATATATATATATGTCTACATATATATATAGATATATATATATGTCTATATATATATATGTCTATAGATATATATATATGTCTATAGATATATATATATATATGTATGTCTATATATATATGTATGTCTATATAGATATATATATATATATGTCTATAGATATATATATATATATCTATAGATATATATATATATAAACACATATATATACATATATGTATATATATATATATGTCTATATATATATATTGTATATATGCCTATGCCTATATATATATACATAACTGTATATCATGCATATATATATATTATATCTATGTCCACATGTCTTGATTTTAACGCCCTGTTTGGAATCTCCCAGGCCCACCTTGTTCTTGACAATGGTCTGCGGAGGCAAAGGCACGGGGACCTTGATCACCTCAGGCCAATGACTTGGAAAAGAATGAAAAATGATGAAACATTATGAAACATGAGGTCTAAACCAGCATCCTATACCACCATAGACCATGATTTGGAGCTCCATGCTTGCTGCGTCCCCCTCAACCTGACACCCCGCCTTGCCGGGCTCCTTGACAGGCACAGGCACTGGGATCTTGTGGTAGGTTGGTGGGCTAGGCTCTGGCACAGGCACGTAGCGCTTCTTGTGAATGTACTTTGGCACCTCGCTGGACGAGACAATGTCAAGACTGGGATCTGGATACATCTGGGAGAAACGATTCCACTTCCACAATGGTTCCACGGTGTTCCACATCTACCCCACACAACGATCGTAATGAGAATGACGCTCCCCTGCGAGCATATGAGCATCCAAGAGACCATATGAGGATGGCCTGGCACGGGGACCTTGATCACCTTTGGCGGATCCTTGGTTGAAAGATTTTGAAAGTTGAAAGGTGTGTGTTGTTGAGGAACCTGATCCTACTATGTAGATCTATATAGATCTACTAGCAAGTCTCTTTGGCACCAAAAAGAAATGTGTCCATCAACTACAAACGCATCAAAGTGCCAAAAGCATGATCCCAAACTGCTGCTGTTGCAGAGTTTGAGAATGTTCGAGAGACCCAATCCAAGAACAATCAGCAAGTTGACTCCAGCAACCAGGCTTTGCTTTCTCCCAGGAAAAAAAAAAACAAATTGAATTGTGCTGCCCCGTCATGACGAGCGTCGTGGACGGGGACATTCACGACGTGGTTGATAACTTTGGCTGGCGGTGCAGGGATTGGCACATGGACTGGCACCGTGACATGCTTGATGTGCGTGATGGTGTGGTAATGTGGCCTCAGAGAGCAAACGATGTGTGCGGAAGTGCCACTGGTTCAAAGTTGCTGTTCCAAGTCGAGCCAAGCAAAGAAGCCAATTCATCCCTACAGACACTTCTGTTTGTTTGCAATATATATATATATAATTGATACTGAATGTGTGTGTGTGTATGTGTGCGGGCACATGAAAACTGTGACACTGATGTATATTTGCATCATCATCGCTCCGCTGTCTTCGTTATCTTCCCTATCTCCGCCATCATCCTTTATCCAGAATGCAGGATCTGTCATCCGCGCCATCATTCATCCATCACCCCCCTCCCATTGGAAACAGATCTGCTTGACCAAAAACTATTACATCTTCACTTTGCCATGCCGACCGCGACTCTATCATCTTCCAAGTGGCCTGTAAGTCACCTGCTCAGGAACTAAGCTGATCTCTCTCTCTCTCTTTTTCTCTGAAAAGAAAAGGTGAACTACAGTAAATCCACAAATGAGGAAGAGTCAGTCCTCCTCCCTGCCTAATCCACACAGAGATGTGCTGATTCCCACTGTCCGCGGTGGGGTTTCGATGATGTATAAAAAAATGTGGCCGGTACTCTCGTGCTACACATAGCAAACCGCAGTCCCATGTGCTCCCATGTCCTACTCCATCCTACTCCTTTTGCCATCACTGGATGTATTTCATGCTTCATCTGCTTCAACTATGACATGTCCAACTTCGGAGTGGAGTTTCCGCCTTGGTGTGGCACCCAATCATCCTCTTGTAGCAGCAATATCGCTGCTTGTCCCTGGTCCAAATGTGCATGAAGTCATTCACGCCTGGTGCAGCAGAATCCGCGATTGCGCCATGCTGGTAGTGTATAGCATTTGCAAAATCACATCGTCAAGCACAGAGACCTTGTCACCATGTTTTTCTCTCAAAACTGAGTTCAGGATCGCTCACTTGTCTAGATGCTGATTTCACCCACCTGAGTCGCAGTTGTAGGGGTGAGTGTGTACCATCACCTTGTGCCTTAGATGTAGCGTCGGCACTCAAGCTCAGGAAGGGAAAAGAAGTGGCAATCCCTATATATTCGTCACATACATACAGAGTATAGTAATGATTAGTAATGCACATTTTCGGCTCCAGATCTCAGTCGGTGATCTGGCGCTTGCGGTTGAGGTCTGGCAGTGCCCATGTCAGAGAGAATATCAGAATAGATACCAGGTAGAATACCAGACAGAATGGCAAATAGAATGCCAGATAGAATGTCGGAATTGACGCCAGATAGAATGCCAGAAAGAATGTCAGAATATGTCAGAATAGATGCCAAATAGAATGTCAGAAAAAATGTCGGAATAGATACAGTATGCCATAAATACTTCCAGATGGTATGTCAGAAACTATGTCAGAATAGTGTGTAAGGGTGGGGATCACTCGAAGAAAGTAACTGGTGAGTGTATCATTGTTTTGCATGTCTCAGCTCGATTTTCCCTCTCAAAGGTTACTCTTCACTTCAGCCAATTGTGACTGCAGCCCATATAGAAAAGTATGTGAATCTAGTCAGGAGTTCGAAGATTCTTGCGCGGCTATTGGTTTGTGAAGAGATTTCGCAAAATGTGGATTGGTAAGGATGGGCACACCTACAACGGCTTGTCACCCCTGTAACAGCAATCTATCTCGAACAATCGGAAAGAAGGTTTGGATTGGCATTGCAAGACCAATCGATATGCCGTGCCCTTTTGGTTCTTCCAAAGACTTGACTCCAACATGGCAATTTAGAACAAATACTTTGGTATAGGGGATACTATCGCTGTACCAACCCAAACTTGCGCACTCTGCTTCCATGTCGCGTGATCACTTGGCGTGGAGGAGGAGGGATTGGAACTGGCACCATGTGAGGAACATGAACGTTCCTTGGCTCTGCAAGGTGACTCTATATCAGTGCGCCTCTGAAACCTCCACGAATGGGCCTACTATGGGATCAAGAAATGGACCTAACATGTTTGAGTCTGTCGCATTGTATCCTCGTGTCCAATCAAATCTGCCAGCCAAGACGCTTCACCTGCGTGTAGTACCTTGCAGCAGTTGCGCGTAAAAAAATGCCCTTGCGGTTGCTTGGTGAAAAATGGTGAAATTTGTGATGAAGTCACGGCAATTTCACCCAGTACCATATTTCACCATCATATATTATTTTCTGGTAATATAATATATATATATTATATTATATTATATATTATATCTATTATCTATATAATATATAAAATATATATATAATATATAATATATATATAATATATATAATATATATAATATATATAATATATATAATATATATAATATATATAATATATATAATATATAATATATATATATTATATATAATATATATAATATACATAATATATATAATATATATAATATATAATATATATATAATATATATAATATATATAATATATATAATATATATAATATATATAATATATATAATATATAGAATATATATAATATAGAATATATATAATATATATAATATATATAATATATATAATATATATAATATATATAATGTTTATAATATTTATAATATATATAATATATATAATATATATAATATATATAATATATATAATATATAGAATATATATAATATATATTCTATATATAATATATATAATATAATATATATATATAATTTCATATATATTATATAATATATATATAATTTCATATATATAATATATATAATATATTATATATAATATTTATAATGTATATAATATATATATAATATATATATATAATATATATATTATATATAATATATATAATATATCTAATATATATAATATATATAATATATAGAATATATATATATATAATATATATAATATATATTCTATATATAATATATAATATTTAATATATAATATATATAATATACACAATATATATATATTACTGTATATATATATATATGATAAATTAATGGTCCACGGCCCAAAGACCTTGTCATATCCTGTCTATCTGATTTTCTCCTGCGTTGAGATCTACAGCAGCCCTAGACCCTGCTCTCGGAGCACTTGTCGTGGACCACCAACTTTTCCGGAGCAGGTGTGTGTGGTGCTTGTCCGCAGAAGTTGGTGTAGCCCTGCAAGGATGACCAAATCTCTGTAGATGCTGATGTTCAAAATCATCCAAATGGGATATTCATCAACCCAGGTCTTGAAGAATTGGTCTGGACATGATTGGTCAAGAACTTCTTCCTCCCATTGGATTTTGCATACTCCTGTGAGACCTAGCATGAACTGAAATGATTGAAATGAGTTCCCTACTATTTCAAAATATATTTGCACCCCAAATTTGACTCATGTTCATTTTTCTTTCCCATCCACTTGGTTTTCTCTAAAACTAGGTGCCGGGTCTCCGAGAGGCTCACAACTCTTGTCACTTTTCAAACGTTCTATAGGGGGAACTGACAAGGAGCAAAACAAAAAAAACAAAACTCTGGTTGCATCAACACATTCATCATGATCATCAGCAGCAGTAGCAGCAGCAGCAGCGGCATCATCATCTCATCATCATCATCAGCAGCAGCACCACCACCACCCTCATCATCATCATCATCACCATCATCACCATCATCGTTCAGCAGCAGCAGCATCATCGTCCTCTTCATCTTCATCTTCATCTTAACTTTCATGTGTGCAATTGCAAGAGAACGTAGAACAGCATGCACGTGTGAAGATGCAAAAGAACGTACAGCAGCTTAGCATGACGTGTGTGTGTGTGCAAGTGCAAGAGAACATACAGCACCGTAGCATGACGTATGCGTGCAAGTGCAAGAGAACGCACAGCAGCATAGCATGACAGCTTAGCATGACGTGCGTGTGCAAGTGCAAGAGAACATACAGCACCGTAGCATGACGTATGCGTGCAAGTGCAAGAGAACGCACAGCAGCATAGCATGACGTATGAGTGCAAGTGCAAGCGAACAAACAGACAGCAGCATAGCATGACGTATGTGTGCAAGTGCAAGCGAGCATAAAGCAGCGTGGCATGACGTATGTGTCCAAGTGCACCACAACATACAGCACATGGCATGACGTATGTGTGCAAGTGCAAGAGAATGTACAGCAGCGTGGCATGACGTATGTGTGCAAGTGCAAGAGAACATACAGCAGCATAGCACGACGTATGTGTGCAAGCAAGGGAACATAGAGCAGCGCGGCGTGACGTATGTGTGCAAGTGCAAGACAACATACAGCAGCGTGACATGACGTATGTGTGCAAGTGCAAGACGACATACAGCAGCGTAGCATGACGTATGTGTGCAAGTCAGAGAACGTACAGCAGCTTAGCATGACGTATGTGTGCAAGTGCAAGAGAACGTACAGCAGCATAGCACGACGTATATGTGCAAGTCCAAGGGAAAATAGAGCAGCGTGGCGTGACGCATGTGTGCAAGTGCAAGAGAACCTACAGCAGCCTAGCATGACGTATGTGTGCAAGTGCAAGCGAACATACAGCAGCGTGGCATGACGTATGTGTGCAAGCGCAAGACAACATACAGCAGCGTCGCATGACGTATGTGTGCAAGCGCAAGACAACATACAGCAGCATGGCATGACGTATGTGTGCAAGTGCAAGACAACATACAGCAAGAATCGTTATAAGCCCACCCCACCCCCGCACCCCCCCACCCCGCCCCACCCCGTTCATACTCATATGCAAAATGTGACAACAGTCACGAGCCTCTCCGAGACCCGGCACCTAAAACTAGAGCCCCATGTTTGAAGGTCTATCAACGTTTATCATGGATGATATTATTGTTTCAGGGTGAAAATTGCCGCTAAAGATATCCCCTATTTTTAGACAGACCTTGAGAAGCGCTTGTGACACCTTCCCGGTGAGAGAGCGCCTGCAAGCAGCAATTCTGCCGAAACATCACGGAGTGCTGGTCCATGGCCTAGGTCCCGACCAGAAGCTTTGGACATCAAGTGGTTGGAGATATGAGTCAAAATGGGGTATCTGCAGTATCCCAAAATACCAGTAGCATGGTTTTTCTGGTTCAAAATGGACGAAATCGATGGCTCCCTTTTTAATTTTGACTCAAATCACAATATGAAGCAGGGGCTCAAGAATTGCGATGTTGAGTATCCCAACATTGGATTGCTGCAGGAGTACTCAATTTATCTTTTTTTACAGATGGTGGCCTGGGTTAATTCAAACCCATCCCATCTGCGTGGGCAAAAACAGGCAAACGTATCTCAGAAAACTGGACGAATAGAATGATCAGCCATCCAAGCAATGACACGGGGTCAAAGTTTGAGACAACCGAGCAACGACAGCTATTTTGGACAGTCTTCCCAGTGTATGTATGTATATATATATATTTACACATATACATATATAATATATTAAATTGCGTTGCGTTACGTTACTCCATTTACATTGTATTACATTACACTACATTACATCGCATTGCATTGTCTTGCGTTAACATCTATATACACCGTATGTTATACATATCATGTATATATATTATATACATATATTAAGCATATTTTATATTATATATAATATAAACAACATGCATTATCTAACCACCTAAGAATATCGGAAGTTTCTGGTTCCTACTTATACTATCTTATACTCAGTGATGGTTTCTGAAAAGGTTTGTGGGTGATTGCCACCCAACCCAAACAAAAATGTTTGAGAGGAGCAATTGAAGTGCGAGTGAACTGATTGATTGAGGAACCAAATGTGGGACATACCCTACTATGAAAACAAGAAGTCTCTCCGAACCCTATTCCTAGCTTCTACACCAGCAGAGACAGCAGATTGAACTCCGATACCTAGACAATCGTATTTTTCTCCTTGGGAACCGCAAAGTTACCTGGTTCCAGTTCCAGTTCCACCCAAATGGGTTGGTCTGAATATTACCCCAAAATCCTATGGTTTGTCATCATGTTTCCCATTGAAACTTCCATATTTTTGCGGAGATCCGCATTTTTGGACCCATCTTCCATCGTTCCAAGCAGCTTCCATCATTGCCACCGCGTCGATTCCAACGCACTGACACGGCTGGAAGGTTCAACCAAGGGTTGAGTAGGTGGGTTTTTTTCCCGAAAACAATGCGATTGAACCAACAATAGTAGGGATACGATGGGATATATTGCCAACCATACGATTGAGTCTGAAAATTGGATGCCTCAGGCAATTGAATAATTCGGAAGATGAGCCATGATGTTGACCCATATTGAGATGAAAGAGAATGACTTCTGATGGGTGTGTTTCAGAGCCAACCCATTTAAAATATAATAATGTTATATAAATTTATATAATATGATCCTACTGCGGATCGTCTTCCTATAAACTGCCAACCAATCAAAGCTGTCTGTGTGTGTGAGAATAAATTTTTGCCTTATCTGTTGCGAAGGAATCAACAACCAAACCTGTCCCCTGGTGAACACCAACCTAGCTGGCAAATGTACATTCATCATCCAAAAAATGTACGGTTTTGATCCTTCCCAATGTATTTTATGGCTGGATTCAATCCTCATGTTTGGTTGGTTGATGCATGCCAAAAACTTTCCCATGCGTATTGACAAATCAGTTTTTGTTCACCTTGAAAAGAAGAAATTCAGCATCTCCAAGCTCAAACTCATGTCGGACCCAGCACGCGGCATGAAGACGCAAACTTGGTGACATAATTTTGACTTTTCAAACCCTCCTTGATGTAGGGGATGATAGGAAATCATAGAAAAAAACTTAAGGGATCTATTTGGCAATCACGTGTACCATGTGTATCATATATATATATATGTATGTCTGTATGTCTGTATGTCTGTATGTCTGTATGTCTGTATGTCTGTATGTATGTATGTATGTATGTATGTATGTATGTATGTATGTATGTATGTATGTATGTGTATGTACGTGTATGTATGTATGTATGTGTATGTATGTATGTGTATGTATGTATGTGTATGTATGTATGTGTATGTATGTATGTGTATGTATGTATGTATGTGTATGTATGTATGTGTATGTATGTATGTGTATCTATGTATGTGTATCTATGTATGTGTATCTATGTATATATATGTATGTGTATGTATGTAAATGTATGTAAATGTATGTAAATGTATGTAAGTGTATGTAAGTGTATGTAAATGTATGTAAATGTATGTAAATGTATGTAAATGTATGTAAATGTATGTAAATGTAATGTATGTAAATGTATGTAAATGTATGTAAATGTATGTAATTGTATGTAAATGTATGTAAATGTATGTATGTAAATGTATATATATATATGTATGTATGTATGTATGTATGTATGTCTGTCTGTCTGTATGTGTGTATGTGTATGTATGTATGTAAATGTATGTATGTAAATGTATGTAAATGTATGTATGTATGTATGTATGTATGTATGTACGTACGTATGTATGTAAATGTATGTATGTATGTATGTATGTATGTATGTACGTACGTATGTATGTAAATGTATGTATGTAAATGTATGTAAATGTATGTAAATGTATGTAAATGTATGTAAATGTATGTATGTATGTAATGTAATGTAATGTAATGTAATGTAATTAATGTAATGTAATGTAATGTATGTAATGTAATGTAATGTAATGTACTGTAATGTACTGTAATGTAATGTAATGTAATGTATTGTAATGTAATGTAATGTAATGTAAGTAATGTAATGTAATGTAATGTAATGTAAATGTAATGTAAATGTAATGTAATGTAAATGTAATGTAAATGTAAATGTAATGTAAATGTAATGTAATGTAATGTAATGTATGTATACACATACATGTATATCGTAACTGTAGGCAAGTCATGCATCATGCACCCCCAGGTACCCCCAGGTCACCAGGTCGGCCTCATTCCCAACATCCCAGCTGATCGAGGACGACCTCAAGGGCTTGGCTCATGGGATATGTCTGACCATAATACGGTACAAGTGTTCATGCTTGTGTCTGAAAATGGCACCCCCAAGTTCCGACCATTGGGGGGAAAATGGTGGTCAACCATAAATTTTGGGACATTTTGGGACAGATACCCCCTATTTTCAGACAACCCGGATCCCTACATGGCGCGCCAAGATGCCACCAATCGTTTGCCCAGGCGATCGGCAAAAGGATGGCAATCACCGTGAGAAAGCAAGTGGTGCCCACGCAGCACGCGCGGACCCTGCTCCACAGTTTCTGCTGGGATTCTACCATGGGAAAGCAGTGAGAAGTTGATTCAATGGCATGGAGCTTCAATATTCTGATGACAGACTGGAAGTCACTGGAGATATTGTGAGATATATATTTCTGGAAATCACCTTTATATAAATCACTTTTACACCCCTAACACTGCCACAGGCAATGCAAAAAACGATGGACTTCCGCCAGCTGCAATCAGCCCGCCCAGCCCAAAACTTTGCACCTCCAACCTGGGTGAAGGCCAGCCATGGAAGACAGCAATGAAACAATGCCATTCCATAGCAAAGACGAGTAACATCCATATAAACACATTAGATAAATTTCATGTACAGATTCATATCTATATATATATATACACACGCATGTATATGTATATATATATATATGCACAATATGTTCTGCTTTATGATGTTTTATGAGTTTTTATGTGTATGTGTATATATATATATATAGTATGTACACATGTGCACCTAAATTTTACATGGAACCTCACGGCCATATCATCCCATATCATATCCAATAGAAAAAAACCAGCTTTGGAACTCCCCCGGGGCCAGGCCAAAAAATGGTCCCAGCGCATGGCGATTTCGTTTCCTTTTTGAAAACAGGTCACCAGTCACTGTGGTGTACCTCTCCTTCTCAAATTCTCCTCGCCTGGCAAAAAGATAGCCACCAGGGGATTGGAGGGTATCCACAGCGTTTCCTAGACTATTCAAACATGGCGAGCTGGGAAATCTGCTAATGGAGTTTTAGAGCTGGGGAAATCATCTATGAATCTATAATTCATAGATTTTGGGAAAAATGTCAACGTGACACACTAAATGCAACTTGTTTTTACAGACAAAAAATTACAACATAGATCCGAATTCAAAGCAGTCCGTGTCATATTCTCTAAAGAGGATAAAGCAAATAAAACATGGGACTTGGCAGATGGAGCTGCAAGCTTCAGGACATGCCAGCAGTACCCAGCACCCACCATCTCCATGTTGGCGACTTGGGAGTAACTTCCGGCACCTCACATGACAAAATGTGGCAGCGCAGGGTGTTTCTGCAACCTTTGAAGAGATATAACGAAAGATATTACGAAAATGTGCGAAGACTGGCGCTGACTCGTTCCATTCCCACCCACACGCCTTCACCAACATACACCTTGGTACGCAAAGAGAAGAAGCACAATCCTTGCCTGTGTTCAATGTAAATACTTGTGCGACAAGCCCTCTGTCCTTCAACAGTCCACGAATAGGCTGAACATCAAATCTGTCTCTGCTTCTGTCTTCATTCTCTTTGTGAAATTTGAATTGGCTGATTGGACCGGTGGAGAACCATTTGACAAACCAGCATGATCAACGTGGGCATGTCTGAAAATGAGGTATACCGCAAAAAAAACATTTCGTTTTCAGTTTTCAGAGGCAAAATCCATGAACATGCTGTTATTATTGTCAATCCATGATAACAAATGATCCAAATAAATAGATAGCTCAGCACGGCACCCAGCGTTCTTCGTGCCTGACAGCCTCTGGGTCTGCCTCAAAACCTGGATCAACCATGAAGATCGTTGGTTTCCTTCAACCGTTGGAGATCCAAATCATCCAAAACGAGTCATGTTGATTAATGAAACCGATGGTTTAATTAACCATAAAATGGGGATTTGACAGCCAAAGACACGTCCAAATTAGGCATTTGGGACTTAATCAACCATTCGATAGGGATTTCGCCATTAAAAAAATGGGTCGAGACCTGTGATTTCTTTCTATCAATCAGAAATGAACATCCAGAACAACAGCTATTTTGGTGCGAAAAGCTGTGGGTTTTGCGGGGTTTTGATGGTTTTTTGTCTCCCCACATCCTCACAATGAAGCCAAGTGGCAGCAAGCGCCTCAGAGATGGACCACATGACTCTCTGTGATCGGTTCATTTCAGCATGATGACCAGTATATGGTATCCAGGACCATTAAACATCATTAGAGATAGAAATTGTGATTTTAGTTTTCCTGCATACGCATATATATATATATATATACAGATACATATATATATACATATGTGTGTATTAATTTTATGTTCTACATGTGTATTTGCACAATTGACTTTCAGAAGAGTGTCATTGCACGTTGTCTCGCGGAGGGTAGTTTTAAATCTCCACAGGAAAAAATATCAAGATGCCAATGATTTTAGTGATTCCCTAAAAACAAAGGTATAACCATCACTATATAAGCACCCATTGAAATCACATTAAAGTCCCATTGAACCGCCATTGTTGATGAAGTCTCATAAAACCACCCAGTCAGTCCCATTAGAGTGCCATTAAAGACCCATTAAGATCATATCCCGCCAAAGAAATATTGGAATATTTCACAATCAACTCATCCGCATCCGCCGCATCCGCCCTGCTGTCAAAAGACCGCAAGCATCGCCGCCTGTGGACGGAGGTGAATCAACACATCACAAGATGGGGTATGAAACCAACCAGAATGTGGAGATCATGGGGGATATATATATATATATGGTTGTTGGGGTTGGCTATATCATTGTGCTATTACATGTATTTAAATGTTTTTTAATATACTATATTTATATATATATATATATATATATTATAAAATATTGACATGGGTCTGAGGTTGTCTGATAGTTGGATTCTTGCCACCCCAAAATAGTGTTGATTTAATATGGAAAAATGACAGTCCTTGCAACAAACCCAAATGCTGTTGTCGACCATTTGGAATACAGCACTTAGCCCCTTTGTCTGTTCGGTCTGAAGGTTCGTACAATGATGATCCTCACAACATTACCATGAATTGAACTCTAATATCACTTTTAAGTGTCATCCTCACTATAGTATCACTATTCGCTGTTTTACGTCCATCATAATTCTAGTGGATAATCGATGAACAATAGTATATGATGGTAATTGAATAGTATCTATGTTTATTGCCATATATCACTCATCAATATCACTATAGTTCTTACACTAATATCATTTTAGTATCACTGATTCAAGCACATTAATGGTTGGACATCATAATCATTCATGATCATGATAGGATTCAAGTATCACTCACCTATAATATAAGATTATAGTATATTATAGTGTCCATTATAGTATCTTATATTATAGTATCACTAAAATACTATTATAGTATACTATATATAATCCCTATAATATACTATTATAGTGTAGTATCACTAATCACAATATCCATCAATATCCACTGTGTCATGATCCCACCATCAGTTCTGAAAGCCTCCTGCTGCTGCTCCGCCGTGGCCGCCAGCGCCAGCGCCGCCAGCGACGACAAACTTGCCGCCCCTGAGGTCCCCGGAGATCCACGGGAAATTCACGGGAAATTCACGGGAAATCCCTACTCCGGGTGAAACAAATCTCCATTTATGGGAAAGCCATGGAAAGCCCCAAGTCAAGCTGGAGATTGCCTACACAGAATCCATCAGAATCCAATCTGACCAGACTCAAACCGCAGAATTGCATTCCCCTCAGCCATTGAGGTGACTCTCCAAACACCGATCACACCCGTGGCTGTACAGCAGGCACCTGCCGCCGACTGTCATGGCTTTCCACAAAGGAGTTTACAGCTCAACTTGTTTGAGCAATACTGCGGGGATCATGCAATCAGTTGAGTACATTATCTCACAGGAGTCTTATGCCATGTTTTGCTATGTCATAGTTGTCAAACACTATTGATTCTCAACCCCGGATTCATGAACAACGTGGTTGTTTCAGCAGTTCAAGCTCTACCTCTACCTGTTCCGGTCTTGATTCAGTATCTCGCGCTGGAGGTATCATGAGGTACCCCTTTAAAAATACAGCCAGGATCATTCATCCAGGAAACACAACCTGACCTAGTTTCACAAGTGCTAACTCATTCCTCTCATGCCCCCAAAATGATGCCAGGGAATATTGAAAACCAGCAGAATACCCTTGGCGGATGTTCCAGAAGATTCCAAGAGACCGGAACCACGCAATTTTTGGATCTTCTGCGAAAAAAGCGATGATTTCAAGCATCGGCAACATTGTTGCGAGCTTTTAAGATTCTACGCGCGCTGATCCTGGTCGTTGAGAACCTTTCGGATTCACCCAGTCTATGGGCTAGTCT
>CAMXCT020001032.1:150000-185000 GCA_947184155.2 Cladocopium goreaui
GGCTGGGCCCCAGACATCACCGCGGAACTTGTAGCAGCACCATCGCTTGTGCTTCTCCGTCCAGAATGTTTGTGGAGTCCCGGACATGCCACAATCGTAGTGCTTCGCAGGTTCCTGCCACGGATTTGAAAAAAACATCTGCATCCCTGCTGTTGGGCGCCTCAACCCCTCAACCTGCCTGGATGTGCACAGTGTGGATGATGGGTGGCTTTTGAGGCATCTGCACTTTCACCTAGGCATTTTTTGGATGCTACACATGATCAAGCTGCTCTCAAGTCAGCAGTTTCTTAGAATTCTGTAATTCTGTAGTCCGCTGACATCTTGCAATAGTTGTAGTTTTGTCATAGTGCAATGTTCAAAGTCTGCCTGAATGTTATTCACTTCCTCTCTCCACGTTCCTAATTTCCTAAAGTCTATCACCAATTCAGCTGTGGTGCATAGTGATTCACAGGAATCTTCCTGACGGTTCGAAAGGGGATTGGATGCAGTTGAAGCGTTCAAGCATTGGGTAAACCCACGCACTGTTTCGTGTCCCGTGGGATTGCATGGTTTTCAAATCTCTCTCACATATTGAAACGTCTTTGTCTCATCAACCTGCCCTCCCTCAACCCATTCTGCAGTTCCCTGGCTCCTGTAGACCGTTCCGTAGTGACGGCGCACAATGGTGTGAACGTCCTCTTTTGGGTGCGCTGATGGCACCGGCACAATTCGGTGGATCACGTGGTGCGCGACATGGTCCTCGCGGGGCAATGAACGTGGATTGGATTCGATTGGATTTAGATTTAGGTTTCGATTTAGATCAGATAGGAATATAATGTCATATAGATAACATCAATTAATTTGTTTAAAAATTAATGATGTGGGCACCTCGGAAATCTCCTCAATCCATTCATTGATGTGTGACTGCACATGCTATGTCCGTTTCTTGTGATTTTGGGGGAATGCTCCTGATCACCATAGCTTCCGCCATACGTCACATCACGACCGACCATGTGTGCTTCCCCGCCATCATAGCTTCCGCCATACGTCACATCACCACCGACCATGTGTGCTTCCCCGCCATCATAGCTTCCGCCGTAAGTCACATCGCCGCCGACCATGTGTGCTTCCCCGCCATCATAGCTTCCGCCGTAAGTCACATCGCCGCCGACCATGTGTGCTTCCCCGCCATCGTAGCTTCCTCCGTAAGTCACATCGCCGCCGACCATCTGCAATCGCCTTGAATCCTTCTTCTTCTCCTTTCCCTTGGCTCACCATGGATACACTTTCTGACTGGTGGTCATTGAATTTGCTACCCCGCTACTGACACGTTCTTTCTTGCGGTTTACTGAACGACTTGCCCAACTCTAACCAATATGCGGATGGTTGGGTTGCTTGCCTGTGTCTATGTTCTGCAACCTGCTGTCAGAGACAATGGAAATGTATGAAAATCCATTGGTGTGTCCCTTGTTATAGCTCAGGCCGGCAGGCCAAATTCATTGCAGAGTCACATCCTTCAAGTCTCGGTCGTGCAGCCAAGATGAAGACACATGGCCTCAGCATTGATCATGGCTGGGAGTTTTGTTGATATATTTTGCCTCGATTTGAGCGTTTTGCGAAGTCCTCTGTTATGAACTTAGTTACATCCGATTCCAGCAGCGTTTTTGTTTCCAAACAAAGAGGTTTCGTGTTTTCAAGACAAAATGAATGAAACTCCACTGTTTTGAACCGCATTGTCTTTTGCACCCATTTTTGTTGGCCCCTTAGTCCGGGACTGAAGCTTCCGGAGCTTCCGGAGATCACTCCAGCGTCCCCAGAGATGACTCCACCATCCACTGCATCAGCTGCCCAAGAACCTGCGGGATCTGTCTGCTTTGTTTTTGTAATATTTTGTAATCCGCCGGCCCGCCGGTGTGTCTGACTGGAAGGTGTTGTTCCTGTTCTGTTCTTGCTTTGTACTTGGTTTTTTCTTGTTTTGCTACGCTGCTACGCGTCTTTGCTTCATCTGAACTGAATCCACCCCCCGTCCCCCCGTCCCCTTCCCCCTCTCAATACATCTCAATACTAGCGCTGCTACTCCTACTCCAACTCCTGCTCCCTACTCCTACTCCGGCTAGTATTATATAGTACTGCTGCTGCTGCTGCTCCTACTACTACTACTACTACTCCTCCTCCTCCTCCTACTACTACTACTACTGCTACTGCTACTGCTACTGCTACTGCTACTGCTACTGCTACTGCTACTGCTACTGCTACTGCTACTGCTACTGCTACTGCTACTGCTACTACTACCACTACTACTACTGCTGCTGCTGCTACTACTACGACAACCACCACCACCACCATTACTACTACCACTACCACTACCACTACCACGACCACTACACTACGACTACTACTCCTCCTCCCACTCCTACTCCAACTCCTACCCCTACTCCTACTCCTACTTCTACCCCTCCCACACTCCTACTCCTACTCCTACTCCTACTGCTACTACAACTGCTACTACGCCTACTACTGCTACTACTGCTGCTACAGCCCAAGCACTGTAAAAGAATTCCTTGTATAATGCTTCTGATCTACGGCTCTGTCTTCGTCTCTTCTTCTTCCTCTTCTTCCTCTTTTTCCTCTTCTTCCTCCTCCTCTTCTTCTCCTCTTATCTTCTGCTTCTCTCTAACCTCCGTTGGGGCAACCTCTCTCCGCTTCCACCCTGTCCCCTTCTATGCAGCCATCTGTTGTCAAGCCAGAGGCCCGTACATAGTACCTGGCGCTACTTTGCTGGGGGCGGTACTCATTTGGTATAATTACGGTCAACGACCTACCTTTCTATGGGCCGGCAGGCTTGCAGAAGGCAATTAAATATGTATTTGATGCTAGTTAATGCTATTTAATGCTTTATCTGGTTTATGTCTGTGTTATTTTGCTTTTATTGAGCATCATTTTGAATCATTCTCCCCTCCCCTTAATAGGATCCGAATAGAAAATACAGTAGCTGGATGTGGCAAATAGCCGATGTGCCTCCGTGGTGAATCACCTCGGGAATCCGTGCTGGGAATCCTGGTCTTGGAAACCACGTGTCTCAAAACCTGGGTTCCTCCAAACTTCATGCTTGATCATCTCCATATCATCTCCATATCATCTCCATATTACAATGGCCACTTCGGTGGACGGGATAATCCTGGATAATCCATGTTTGGATCCTCAAATGGAATCCAAGAGCATTCGGATTCGGTGTATTTTTCTTCTTTGTTTCTACTCCACAATCCACAACTCTCAGCCAACTCTTGGTGTAGAACCATGGGACACGTTTCTTAGCGCGACAAGAGGCCGTGCCATCCTCATAGCTGCCATCATAGACGTGCGCATGATGGTAATAGGTGGGGCCCTCATGCTCCGTGACGCCAGTGACCACCGTCTTGGTCAGATGCCCAGACTGGTCACCTGTCAGCTTCCATACCCACGAACAGGGTGACCGGGTGACGGACAAACAAGGACCGAACGTCATGACTTTTGGAAGAAATGATCTCCAACTACCATGTTGAAGTTTTCTTATTTGAAATTTGAAAAAAACTTCAGATCTTGCTAACCCTTTTTAGTTGCTGTAGTCTTGTTAAAACCTCCCCGCATCTTGGCGATTCCCTGCAACCCCCTGGCCATGTCATGGTATCCTACCTGGGCAACCGCGGGTTTCGTGTGCACAGCACCAGCTCTTCTTGTCGGAAGACCAGCCGCTCATCCTCAGTGTTTGGTCACTTGGGATCGTCATCCCAGGCAGCAAATAGATTAAAACCACCAACCAGGAAAGGAAGATCAAGCGCAGTGAATTGGATGGCTCACAACTTGGCCAAAGATCCAGTTGCTGAAGCCAGCGGAGCAGTCATAGACGTGTTTCACGGCAATGTGTCGGGTCTTGTAGAGCACCTAAGCCCAGGGAAGACCTTGACCATCCTTGGAAGTGGATGCTTCATTCTGGGAAACCCTCCCACGGCTGCTGTTCAGAAACGGGCAAAGAAGAGCTTGAAAAATCCCATCACTTTCTGACTCCAAGAAGTCCATGCGTAGCTCGCAACTCATCCATTCTTCTGCAAATAAGAGAATTCGACGTGATTCATGCCAAGTCTGGCTGTTTCCCAAAATTTGGGTACAGCCATTGGTTTATGCAGAACCAACTTGGATGATGTTGGGGTCCCCCAGCCGTCAGTGACATCAGGATCTCCACACCTTGTTTTTGACAATGGTCTGTGCTGGCAAGGGCGATGGCACTTTGATCACCTCCATTCAGGGCGTTCAAGGTGCGAATGGATGGCGGTCATGACTGAAAGTACTGTAAATTTACAATAAGGGCAAGCTATGTACTGAAATGATACTCAAAAGAAGGTTTAGTCTATATAGTATATATAGTATATATAGTATATATAGTGTATATTTGTGTATATATATATATAATTATATATATATAGGGTATCGTCATCCATCCCATGGGAATCCTTGCAATGGGTATATAAATTCCTTGCATGTCCATCTTTTGACTGTGGCTCATACGAGATCATCACTTATACATTCTATATTCCACTCTTATCCACCGAGTCCGTCTCCATCTGACGTTTTCTAGCAAAACAATGGAAGCACCTGGCCAGGGTCCAGCACTGGAACAGGGACTGGCACATGGTGATATTCAGGTGGACTGGCAACAGGCGCTGGGACATAATGTTTCTCGTGGACGTAGCGGTGCACCTGAGATGGAGCTGGAGCAACTGGAAACAGAACAGTTGGAGACAGAATGTAAAGATGCATCCATCGAGATCTTCAGAAAGTGCACTTCAGAACACTTCAGACTTCAAAAAGATTCAAGGTGGCGCCAAAGTTTTTGTACCTTTGCATTGGACATCATTGGACATCATTGGACCCTAGGCAAGGTCAGCAATCCAACATTTGTCAAGTTGCCACATGGGTTGGTCCGCGCTCTGGCACCTTGATGACAGCTGGTGGATCGTGGATTGGCACGTTCTCCACATGGGTGATCACTTGCGCAGGAGGGGCCGGGATTGGCACTGGCACGTGCACTGGGACAGCCCGTGTCCTCGTGATGGTGTGGTAGTGCGGCCTCAGAGGGGGCACCCCTCTTTGCGGTGCTGAAATGATTTCGACTAAGAACTTGGTAAACAATATCACCCAATGAGCAAAATATTTGATTGCGCTGATGTATGTGAAAGTAGAATAAATTAGATCTACATAGCCCGAACGTTGGAGGGTCGGTTCACAATGAAATTTTAATCTATACTTACCAAGATCAGGGGAAAGGGAAGCAGAAGAATCTGTCCAAGCGACCGATACAGCACCTGCACACCAATGGATGCGAGGGTTTCTCTACACAAAGGCATAATTTCGGCAAAAAGCAAGCGGGTCCACAGACAGAGGTGCAGTTGACAATGCGCAAAAATGCAGGTCAGCAGACAAAGCCGCCGCTGACTCAAACAATAAGTCGAGTTGATTAAAAGAGCCTGACCCCAAGCAGCACGCTAACTCACGTCACTCGCGTCACTCGCCTTGGTCTTGCAGCCAATTTCACGTTTGTAGCAGCAATATCGAGAATGCTCAGCCGACCAGGTGTGCTGCATGTTGTAGAGACCTTGCAGCACATCAGTGGTAAATGGAATGCTGCAAGAAAACTAAACACCACAGTTCAAATGATTTCAATGCGTTCACACTTCACACCACCAAAACTCATCCAGTTGGTCCAGTTTCTCATAGCCGTGGACTGAGTCAGTTTCGATTGTGCGTACCCTGCATTGCAAAGACGAAACACGCACCTTCGTCACAGTCAAAGGCATCAGTATGCACCAAGACTTTATGCCTCAGTCAACAAATGTGAGTCATTCTCACATTTGGAAGAAATAACAACATAAATTAAATAAATATAAATAACAGAGTAACAAAGCTGCCTGGTATTGAGTGGCACCAGAACAGAGGGCAAAAGAGATCATTTGGAGCACAGACCTTGGCAAAAGTTTCCTTCTCCTCATCAGCTAATGTCTCTCTGTTGTTCAGGGACGTGATCACTTGACGTGGAGGAGGAGCGATTGGCACGGGCACCATGCGATCCACTTTCACATTCCTGGAACACAATGAAGCACATATCAAATCCGTTCTATGTAGAACTGGGACATTGAACTTTAAAAAACTCCACATCAAATTGCGATAACGACAAGGCTCTTCACGTTGTACATGTACCTCAGGCTCTGGTCCGCTCCGAAAACACAGCTCCATCCACCAATCTGCAACACATTCAATACATTGAATTATTTCAACATGGCAAACCTCCATCCATACATGCTGCAATCATCAATGATCATACGTCATCATTCTTCAGGGCTGGGTCGTTCCAATGTTAAGTATCATTTGGATCGCTTTGGATATGGGTCAAACCCTTGGCAAATACAAATAAAAATATATCAACGGATGCTAGTCCGACCTTGATTGCTGCGAGATATGGCCCAAACAAAAATCCCAGTCTGTCGCAATTTAAAACTGTTACTGTTGGTGTATCGTATATATATAATATAATATAATATAATATAATATAATATAATATGATATAATATAATATAATACAATACAATACAATACAATATAATATAATATAATATATATATTGTAGAAAAAAAAACGAGTATGCTTAAGGATGTAATGCGCTTCAGCAAGGTGTTCCCTTCACCAGGCTGTCACCGCGGTTCACCGCCGCCGGGTCACTGGTCGACCTCACGGATCACTTCTTTATGGCAGAACTCCTTGAAGCCCTGCGCAGGTTTTTGGTGCAGCCCATGAATGGTGGTCAATGTTTGTGAACCATCTATACATACATATATATATATATACAGTATAACTATATATATATAACTATATATATATGTATATATATATATATTGAAGTTGTAGAATTAATAACCTTACAGTAATGTAATTTAACAATCATAAGTGACTTGTACAACTTCTTAAATGAAAAGCGTATCCTTATAAAGTTGTTCCCAACCAGAGTGCAAAACAAGGCAGAGAACCTCAGGAACTGCACGAATATGACGCTTGGCGAACTGATTCAGCAGAGTTTGCTGTCCAGCTTCTGACCCGATTATGAAAGGCATACACTGACATTGCACTCACAGCAAAACAGGGGTTACAAACCGTTGCACTGACCGTCTACGTGACGACGTGTGCGATGTCGCCATTGTGTGCCTGGTCGCAGCACAAGTTCTTCTCAGCCAAGGTCTCAGCCACGTTGGACCAACAGCTGGGCACAACTACTGACTGCCTGGTGGAACATTGGGAAAATATGGGGAATCAATGATTCAGCAGTGGATGAAATTGGGATACCCAAATACACTATTTTTATACATCCCGAACTTGGGAACATCTCATATGAACTGCCCAAAATTGGGGTCAACCACGGAGATTGTGCCAAGTATCTGCTCGGGCTGTGAGCAAAGAGCACTCCTTGGAGGCTGGTGTCTGAAGAATCAGCCACCACAATGGACGATACCTATACAAATCCTACCTACCAATGGTTCATCAGTGTTTAACCACACTTTCTGGGTTGGCGTATCGCAATCGGATCTTACTGACAGAAAAGAAACACTACATTCAGTGTATATATATATACTTTTATATATATACTTATATATATATTATATTATATATATATATTATATATATTATATATACTTATTTATATATATACTTATATATATATATACTTATATATATATACTTATATATATATACTTTTATATATATATACTTAGATATATATATATACTTATATATATATAGAGATTCATCTATAATTACACAATTCTATCCAAATAAGATGCAATTTGATAGAATTCTAAATCTATAATTACACATGTCACACAGACACACGTGTTCATCGTATTAATATGTGCTCTATGTCCATGCTCACACTATGCACACACATCTGGAGCCCCAGTTAATTATACCATGTTGTATCTGCCGCCAAGCTGCTGTCATCGGTGACATGCCAACGGGCATGTCATAGGCCGGCTGCCACCAACTGTTGCCAAAGCCCAAAAGCAGGAAAATGCCCAAAACGAAAAGGAACGCGCAGCCACCGCAAACCGCGGTGTTCAACCTCAACAGTTTGGCAAATTGATGGCTTACCTCAAAGATATTGGACGGTTTTGTTCATTTTAAAGGAAGATAATGAGATAGAAGGGGATTTGATCAACAATGGGATATGGCCATGGCTACAAAATAGGGTATACATGGGTATACGTGTACCCCAAAATCAGTTTGAAGGCAAATAGATGATAGACCATGAGGATTGGGGGGACTATGGGCCAAAATCAAACACTTTCATCACTTTATAGTCACTGGGCAGGTACCAAGACTTTGACCCACATCAAGGGCATGAAACTGGGGATACTGGGGCGGGGGGACGCAAAATGGATGAAAACCCGACCACCACAAAGATGATATTTTGTCCCTTGAAGATCCACAGAATCCATTGATTGATTTCAAAACCCTGATTCTCCGTCATCACTGCCAGTCTGTTGTCTGCTCACATTTCATCTTGGACCCGGACTTGTAGCCTGTCGCCCGGGGCTCAGCACAAACAGTCCAGCATGGTATGGAGGGAATGACCAAATCAAACCTTTCCTCAACACTCGAACGTTGTCAGACTCAATCATGCTTGGAAGCACATCAGTACTCAAATCAGAGATCCTTGTCACACAGTGGTGAGAGAAAGAGCGGCCCACAAAGCAAAGCAAAAAAAAAGACTTGCAGCAGCCATGCATCGCACACTGCTACGCTGCGAGTGGCCAACTTTCAACTGGCACCACAATTCGACGAGCGGTTACAAATCGCAGGATCGCAATTCCAGAATAGACACACTGCAATACTAAACACTAAAGGAGAAGCCCGGTTTTCAGGAATACGCAGTTGTTCATGCTTTTTCATTCAAACGTAAGCTGGCAACATGGAAGCAGCAACTTTTCAGCTGCGCCTGTGGCGACAACAACTTGCTCCTTCTCAAAATCACCGCGCCTGCCAAGTCTCTAAAAGTGCTAGCTTCGGTTTGACCCACAGCGGGGATGAAGGGATGTGGGAATTTTATGGAATTTTGAAGTCTATCTGGGGTTGATTGTCCTACTCAAACAATTTTTATCTGAATGCTTGCTGTTTTGCAGCTCAAGATAAAAATGTCAAAAGCCAAAAAGAAACCGTTTTTCGCTGTGCTCGAAATTGTCGATTTCCAAGCCAAACCACAACCCTCCGCAAACCCCAATCATCACTGTCGGTCAACTTAATCACAATGCCAGCGCCACCCTTTACCAACCATTTCCATGTTGGAAACCTGCTGATAGCTGCCATTTCCTGCCAGAAAATGCTTCTGATTCCCTCCAGAGCCACTCGAAATTCTTCAAATGTCTGATTCACAAGAACCACAGGTAACTCTCAGTGTTCAGCGTTCCCACACCTGCTCCAACGAAGGCCTCATTCTACATGCAAGTATTGTTTGGGGTCAGACATTCCTGCGGAAAGGGAGCCAGTAGCCACCAAATTCAAAAAAAACATCGTGGATGGTCAAATTCGTCGAAAATCTCATGATCCCTGGGCCCACAAACGTTGTCCACTTGTAGTGTCAAACCATCGAATGCTTGCGTAGCTGAATACCTAAAATCTCACATGCCTTTGCTGAGGGTGACACCAAACGCTCTTCGACTTTGACAGCTTCTTCATCGACTTCATAGCCTAGTGAAACACAACTGCTGATGCCTTGTTCGCATTTGGATTTCACTGAACAAGGCCTATCTGGTAATGTCTGAACTAACCTGTGATGCCCTATTGACAAACCCATTGAAACCCACCCCTGCAGTGTCCGAAACGTCGAATTTGCGCATTCTCAACCCTTGACCATTCAAGCTCTTCAACTTTTGTAGGACAAATCATCCCATCCCCCATCCCCAAATACAAGTAGTGCCCCGGCAAGCCAGGGGCGGAAGTTTCCAAAACTAAAACCTATAAGGCAAACCAAACTCTTGACATTTCTTTCATTGATTCACCTGTCTCCCTCTCTCTTGACATTTCTGAGCTCATCTCAGCTCTTCTCAATTCATCTCAACTCTTGTATTCCAAGAATGAATAGATCTAATGCCAAACCAGGGTTTCTACTTGGGGTATTTGGATATATTTAGAATAAGGGGGCAGGGGATTCTTAAAATTAATAAAATATCTAGGTGACAAAAAAAACACCAAATCGCGCCCCTTCGCCAAGCAACAGACCCCTGCGCAACCACCAACACCTGCGGCACGCTTTGAAGTAAGTACTATGGATTACCCAAGCCATTCAAGGGCCATTCAAGACAAAGAAGCCAAACAACCTTCAAAGCCAAAGATTTGAAGATAATATTATTATTCTCAAGCAGAATGAGTAGAAGCATGAGAAGAAGAAATCAAAGACAGGTTCACAAGGTTCATCTCACTATGTCACCATGGACTTCAAGATCTTGCGGCCACAAGCAACATCAAATCCCACCAATATATACTGTAGATATCTCAGAAAACCCATCGAGCGGCCTGCCATCGTAGCGACTCAGGAGGCGAATGGAGGCGTCCAAAGGCGTCTACGATTTCTAAATGCTGTTAGCAACGGCGTCCAAGGCAGAGAAGATGGGAAGGGGGGCTGTGCCACTCAGAGCAAGGAAATATGGAGCAACAAATAGCAATGAATAGCAATAAATCGCAATAACAAATACCAACAAAATCAGGTTCCCTCTCATGGCCCTATAGACTCGAGCTATCTTCAGCTTGCCCTTTCCAGGTGGAAGGGTTGAAATGGTTGGTTCTCTGCATTTCCACAACGTTTCAGTGGCCCGCTGCTTCCATCTACTTGCTCTCCTTTGTCTGCCATTGTCGCAGCTCCCAGTTCCAAAGCTACCCCGAGTTTTCGGGATTGCATTGCAAGTCCTAGCAATCGCAGAATCTGATCCTCTCTGTTTTTGGAACTTTGTCCGGCTCTTGGCCACAGCTGCTTGTCCATCTCGGAGTTTCCAGGGGCTCAAAAGCAATAATATGCAATAATATGCAATAATATGTAATGATCATCAACGATCTACGTGCTGGTACAACAGCAAAACAATCTAATAACGACCGAATAAAAGTATTCTTTAAAAAATCGAATAACAAGCTAAGAACAATCTTATCGTTGGTGTTTTACTTTCGAAAACAGAGTCTTCAAAGTGCGCTATGGCTTGGAGATCAGTTTCTCATTGCCCTGTGGGAGTTCGACACCTTTTGTTCTTCGAAGTCTTTCACGCTGCTGATGGATGCTTCCACTGAGCCTGCTTTCCTATGTTTCCGTCGATCGATTCGTCTATGTATCAATGCGTATTCGATGTACCCAATCTATGTAGGCACAGATTGCTGTTTGCATGGATTGATGGGACGGAGTGCAATGATGTAGTGAAATGTATGGGCAGTGTAATGTGACGTCATGTATCATACTCGTTCATGTAAATGCGCGTGGATCCCTAACATTAAAGGGAAAACAAATGCGATCGCATGCATATTGTGTGCAAATACATCTGCATGAAATGAACGCAAATATGATTCAAACATGTACAACTTTCATCACCTAGGCATGTTATGCGCTTTTTGGCTCCCACAGGGCCCTACTTGCCCTAGTTGCCGCCAGCATCTCAGATGGAACACAGGCGCCTTGGTGCCACCAATGGCTGCTGTGGGCCTGCTCAAAAAAAAAGCCCTCGGGTGGGTGTCTGTGTTCTCTGTGTTCGTGTTTACTGAGTAAACTGGAAAGTCTCCAACATGGTGTAACTATGTGTAACTTCCTTCATCTGATTCATCTGATTCATCTGATTCATCTGATTCATCTGTCAAGTTGTGGCTAGCATATGCGAACTTCAACTCTCAACGATTGACATCATTGTGAAGTGCTCGTATCTCTACAAACGCCAAGGGAAAAGTGGAAAAACATGGGAAAAACAAAAAAAAAAAAAACACCCATCATGAGTTTGTGAATTGATTGAATTGATCATTGAAAGATCCGCAGTGCATCTGCTTTCGATTTTGGTGACACCCGTAACAAACCAATTTTGATCTCCTGCTGCCCAGCCTGGCAACACCATGTGAGTTTTGTCCTCCAGCCTCTCCAGAGCAATGTCCATATGGCGATGGTGAATGGTGACCCAAAGTAGGCTACCAATGGGCCTAGACTTCTTGAATTCTTAGTGAATTCTTAGTGAATTCTTGTTGTTTTATGATGTTTTATGATGTTTTATGATGTTTTATGATGTTTTATGTGATTCCTCAGTATTCAACCACCCATCAACCGTCCATGCGAATTTTGGGGGGCCGGGCTTCATAACTTGGAAAAAAAAACCAGATTTGCATGTCATTGTGCCCGGCGGGAATTGGTCGATCGAAAACACGCTCTGGGATTTTCTCGGATTCGGTGGTGAAGGCATTGCTATTGGGGGCAAAGGGCCCATGACACTTTCAAGCACCATGGCGAACTATTGGTTCAGCCACAAGGATTCCCTTGCAGCAACCGCGAACGAAACTATACTCGACCCAGTACTGGCATGAAGCAAATTAGGCAAATGCAAAATGTGCGAAAAGCGTGTCGTCTTTTTCACGTGTTCACTATAGTATGGATTTGGAATGATTTGGACCGCTAGGATATCCCAGGCTGTGAAGCCGCTGTCAGTACTGAATCTGAGTCATGTCATGCAATATGCACAACTCATCACAGGTCTGAATTCTTTGCGCATTCAGGCTTTGTACCCTGCGCGCCTAGGACCGGAAAGGAGAGATATACTGATATACTACATATACGCAAGAGCACACTGGAAGTAACATGCAACAAAGGAACATTCAGCAATTTTGAAGTTCACAGCACAGTGGTTGCAAAATATACCAAAACCATAAAAAAAACACAGATCTATCAATTTGGCTGCAACAACTTTTCCTTTGTGCACACAGGTGCTCAACCGAGATCCGCCGCAGCAGTTTTAAACTGGATCCTCACTGAAGGACCAAAGGCTGAAAAAACTGAGCCAAACCTCAGGCGATCAGGACCTCAAAATTTATAAACCTCCGCACTGATGTCACTTATATAACTTATATATACATATATTCATGGACTGGACTTCTTGATGATTGAGTTCATGAGTTTATTGAAGACACCCCGTGCGAAGAAGCCACCAGAACACAGGTTTTAGGCAGGAAGATGTTTTGAAAGGTTGAATATGGTTGAATTTCGAAGAAATCTATAGGAAAATCATGGAAAATCGAATCTGTCCGGTTTCTTATGGTTCTTGGTGTCAAGTTGCCCTCATCTCGCGTCCATTGCATCTGCACCGGGTGATAGGAGCTACTGGCCAGGCGCTGGTTCGCTGCCACCGCATCCTGATAGCTCCAAGACTGGAGCGCCCAGTCTTCGCCAAAGGTATCGCCGTTATTGAGATCCGCCCCGTTCTCAAGATCCTGGGTGATTGATGGTGATTGCTGGTTGGGTATGGTTAGGTATGGTTCGGTATGGTTGGGTATGGTTGGGTATGGTTGGCTGCTAAAATCTGAAGTGTCGGAAAACTTGCAGTGACATCTGGACCTTACCTTGATAAGCGTACTAGAAAAGATTGGGTTTGTTGCTGTTCCACCTGCTACATGTACGACGAAGTAACTATCTTTGGTTGACACTTCTTGCTTTGTCCGAAAATAGGATATCGCCAAAATTCATGATTTATATAGCAGCTTAACATCCTTTTCGATCCTTTTCCCACAACTGGGCGGGTTTATGCAACTCGCCAAGTGTCCAAACGTGCTTCCATCATCTGGACTCGCTGGGCGTCATTGGCTTCCGCTAAAGCACCTCAGGTCATGGGATGTGGTGATGTGGTGCGATCATCCCACAATGGGAATCCCAAAATGGGCGAAAAATGCCAATGGAAATTTACATCTCAGACAAAGCGTAAAGAAAACAACATAACAAATATATACAAACATCTCAAAGTGTCATATGAAACAGATACTGTCTCGCGCTCCCGCAGCTTTCTTTTTCCACAGCTATGCCTATGCTCAGTCAGTTTCACCTGCAATCCTCAGGTTTGCTTTGGGTTGTCACAACGTGACCCGTACATAGCCCCAGACCAGTTTCGCCACTGGTCAGCTGCCTGGCAACCCAGGCTGGAACCTGCTCTGCAGGAATCACCCATCCCTTAAACGTAAGGGAGGGTAAATCTCTCTTGGTCGCCCCAAGAGAAGATCCCCGATAGAGGCTATGGACTCGCCTGCCTTGCAGGCTCCCCTAACCTAGGCGGACATCTCCACGGGAGGTCGGCTCTTAGGGTTGGGAGGGTGGGGAAAGAAAACAGCAATGAATGCTATTTTGGTTCAAGTTTACTTGAGCCAAAATGATAGCATTCATTGAAGCACTTAAAGATGATACATGCACACCCAAGCCTGCCAAACTCAATGCATGGGTACATCTCAAAGTGTCATATGAAACAGGTACTGTCTCACGCTCCCGCAGCTTTCTTTTTCCCACAGCTATGCCTATGCTCAGTCAATCTTTCACCTGCAATCCTCAGGTTTGCTTTGGGTTGTCACAAAGTGACACGTACATAGCCCCAGACCAGTTTCGCCACTGGTCAGCTGCCTGTCAACCCAGGCTGGAACCTGCTCTGCAGGAATCACCCAATGCACTAACTCCCAAAGCACTAAAGGTATTCGAAGGTGAGAATGACAGCAGCAAAAGGTAGCTGGAAAAAGATTGTAGGGAGGTACGACGAATGAAAAACAAAACCATGGCTTCGCCACCATGGATCGTTGACGCCAAGTCGGCTGATGTCGTCAGCCCAGTTGCTCTTGCTCTGGACGTACTCCCAATACCCTTGGGCTCGCAGTGCAAACAGAGCTAGATGAATCAAATGACCTAGCTTCGCTAAGTCGGCATTGCTAGAACGTCCTCTCACTAGCGTCATGACGGCTGCCACGTTGTCCAAAAACCAGAGGCCGTGTCGGTTTCGAAACAGGTCAGGCCTTTCGACTAGGGCGTAGAGCACCATTGAAAGTTCCAATTGGGCGATGTGCGTCTCTGCAGGTTGCCAAAGTGCTTGCAGCTCTGCACAATTGGTGGCGACAAAACTGTGACGAATTTGTGATCCGTCTGGCTGGAAAAAGATCAGGTGAAAACCTCCTGAACCAGGATTGTCTGCTTCGACAGCTGCGTCGGAGGCTGCAAGGAAGCGCAGATGATCCAGGTGCAGAACGGGAAATTGAAAGCGCATGACTGCTTCGATCACCTCGAAGCATGCTTCAATCTCCGGGGTTATGGTTGAGGTGGGCTCGTCTTGCCTGGCTTTGATCGCCATAAGACCACCATATCCCACTCGACCATAGATGCCCTGCTCCAGGAAATTGGCTAGGCCGTACAGCTTCGATGCTGCCCCTCGCCTGAAGTGGCCAGTCACCCTGGCCGTTGCCAACATATCACGTACTTTGTCATGGAGCCGTTCTCGAGCCCAAAAGCGCACATGTCCTGTTTGGTTGATGGAGCTGAGATCATGGGTCAGCCCCAAAAAGGTTCCTGTGCTCTGCATTGATTGCTTCTTGTCCTCGGCGAAGGGGGAGCCGATCAAGGAACACAACTGATTCATGGCCCATTGGCCAGACCCTTTTGAAGAGCGCAAGTCTGTGATGGTTGCGTCATCAAAGTACAGGGATGTCAAGACTCGGCAAAAGCGCCTGGCTAGCGCCTCCAACAGTCTGGAAAATCTGTTAAAAGAGGTAACTGCTAGCGGAAGCCCAAAGAGCAGCCCAGCATAGATCTGGTATGCTGGGGTTTGCCACTCGTGATGGTACCACACCACCACACATCCCAGGCTTTCCTGCAATGCCATAGGGCAATACCTGTGTGCTGAAGGCAGATCTTCCTGTCCTGTCTCTCAGGCGTCGCATGCAAAGAAGTTTGAGATTTCTTCATCTGTCCAACGATGCATGGCCAGGCGAATGTGTTGGGCAGGGCGCAATGGGCTGCACAATGTGAGCTTGTTGGCATCGGATGACAAGGCTGATTGTCCTCCAGTGTCACCATTGTCGATCACTCGCTGCTTGCCAGAGCTTTGCGTGATCACGCAACGTGGAATCAATCTATGTGCCTTGTTGCCAATGGACCGCAGGAAATCTGGCCGCCTCAAGGGTGCTGTGCAGAAGCCATTCGCTGCATCCTCCAACGACTGTTGCAGGAGGAACTCATCATCCTTACCTGCTCTCAGTTGGTTTAAGATGTGCTGGTTGTGTTCTTGCCATCCATCTAGCACTTCGGACATGCTGATCACCTCAGCCGGTTGTTGGGGGAAGATCCCATAGGGTGGTGCATACCCCACTGCTGGCAAACCACGGATCAGGCCATAGGGAAAACTGGTGTCGGCCCATGATGTCAGCAGCATCAACAGTGCGATGAACCCCACATCGCGATGCCGTGTAACCTGCTGTATGGCAGGCTCTTGAAAAGACCGCAAGTGGAGGGTCACCCCCTCCCAACGTCTCTTCAGCTCGCGCATGGCACCTACTGCATGCTGTCGCCACGGGCGCAATGGTTGGCCATGTGCTGCATAGGCATCAGCTACGAACTCCAGATCCAAGTCAACGACTGGGAGATCTTCGTAGGGCAATGGTTGCTGGGCTCGTTGTACTGCTTGGTTGAAGTGGTCATCGGGGTCCAAGTTGAATGGTAGCAGCGGTGGCAAGGCTGCGCGGTGTGTCATCGCGCCAACTTGGCACCCATCCCCAATCCGCGCAAGCTGTCTCACTGACCCAGCAGCAAGGTGCGGGACTAGGGGGCCATCCCAAGCTTCTCCTCGCTCTGCTAGCCAAGCAGCGTAGGAACAGAAAGGTGGGCTGTTGATGAGGTCTTCAACCATCGCGAACTTGTAGTTCTTGAACCATTGCTCGGGGAAAAGCTTCTGGAAGGCTAACACCAGGGCTTCTTGGCTCATCATGGGTAGGGCTACACCTTTGGGAATAGCCTGAATCCCCTGCAGCAATGCCACGGTCCGGCTCCATCTGCCATCGGTACCCCTCTGCATCGGGTCGCCCCCAGGTGCAGTTGCATCGAAGAAGAGTCCGATGAGCATATCGGCTTCGCACAAGTGCTCCATGGGGCAGTCGCACGCCAGCACCATGCCGCTGAGCTCATGCAAGGCATCCCACAAGGGTGATGTCCGGATGTGGACAATGTACCTGGCTGGCCACTCACCGGCCTCGCAGTTGTGGCCTGGTGTCCATGGAGATTTCCACTTGGTTGTCGACAGGCGATGATGGAAGCTGCCACGGCCGACGTAAATGGTCTTGCGTGGCAGTTTGTTGTTCTCGATCATAATCCTTGACGAGCTTCCTGACCGGTAACCCCGGCCGTTCGGCTCGCAGGGACTCTGTAAGGCCCAGCGTCACTGCCAATGGTGCCATTGCCCATTCCCGCATTGCGCGCGGGTCCATATCCAGCCAGTGCTCACGACGCCCAACTGACAAGAAAGTGGGCATGCGTGGGACATGCAGCACGGCTAAACCTGTGCGGACTGCCCACCAGCTAGCCGACACTGCGATGGCAAAGGCAAGGACTGCTGTGTACTCCGCCTCTTCTTTAGATGGATAGAACCTTTGGCCGCCAGATGTGTAGGGGGTCCATTCTTGCGGGTCGTGCACATGGTGGCAATTGGCCGGGGGCCAGCGCTGAATCTCCTCCACATTGTGTCGTAACACTTGATGTTTGCAACGCGCCCCGCCTAAGGTACATGCCGCATAGGCTGTGTCGAACCATTGTCCCGATTCCCACATGGTCACCTCAGTGGACGTCCACCAGTGCAGGGAACGGGCAGGGTTTTCACGCACACTGCCTCCCCCCCGATCCCGCAACTTCTGAATCTCTCCCAAGACGTAGTTGCAGGCTTTGTTGTCAAGGTCGACTCTTTGAGCATCCCGGCTATTGAGGTGGGGCAGGCCATCAGGATATACCTCTGATCGAAGAGGGCCAGGGGCTGGCCGCCCATCTTCGAACTTCCTGGGAATCTCCCTTGCCCTGCTCTTCGTAGAGCAATCGATGGCTGCCGCTATGAAGATCACCTCTTCAAGCTGCTTGCTCAAGGAATGTTGCCGGCGCTCATCAGATAGGTCGTGGCTGTCATCCAACAGCCAATCCACTGTTATGCATCGCCATCCACAACTGATGAATGCTTTGGTGAGGGGTGCGTTGGGACCTGCCATGAGATCTGCCATAAGAGGTCGCCCCTCTTGCGGCTCTAGCTCATTCGACCCAAAGGAGGCAGCCGCCTCCTCTTCTGGGGTGTGTCAACACTTGCCGGTGCAGTTGGCTGCACCATGGTTGAAGGCTCCACACACCCGGTCTTTCCTGACAACTGCTCCGCATCGATGGGCTCCTTGAGGACAGGGTTTGGCCTTGCAGCCTCCTCGTTGAAATTGTGGACAAAGTTTGGTGCCATCTTTCATGGCCGTCGCCACAGGTTTGCCGTTGATCGGCTTTCCCAATTTCAGTGGTGATGAACTTGGCGGCACTTTAGATGGACTTGCGGTGGAAGCTGCGGTGGGGGCTGCACTCTTCTTGTCCGGGGTAGCTGGCCCTGGTGCAGACCAATGTGCATCCCTGGATGTATAGACCTCGCTGATCACTTGGCCCAAGCTCATTGTGGATTCACGGAATTTGGACACCCATTCACTGCGTTCTTCCACATCTTTGGCCTGGAGCCATTGCATGCGCTGTGATGTGGGCAAACCTGCCACACTGCGCTTGGCTCGAAAGTAGTACTTGTAGACGACGTCCATGGGAACGTTGACAAACTTGACCGTGTCTGCTCCCAAGTTGAGCTCTTGTGCTGCGTCTGGTGCTCCGGTCGCCCCAAGAACACCCTGCCATAGCATAAGCCAACATCAGGGTAAACAGTCGGTCCAGATAGTTGTCAACATCATGGGTCACCACCTCCTCATCATGGGTCGTCGCCGTCTTCCAAGAACAGCCCTTCGCTGAGTTTGCGCTTCTTTTGTGATGTGGTGAGCTGGAATTGAAGGGTCTTGACTCGCCAAATGTTGTAAACGCAAAGCATGCGCTTCTGCATCTCTCTGGCTACCCTGGAGATGGTGGTGTCTGCCGGGTGGATCTCTGGGGGGAAGCGCATCTTGTAGCGCCTCCAAAACTGCTGCTTGGTGTCGCGCAGCTCGGTCTCCCCAAGCATAGTATCCAAGTCCGACAGCGCGATCTTGGATCGATCCTGTTCCACCTGACGATAGTAGAGTCCCACTGCGGCCCACGCTCTGCGGACTCGAGCTGTCATCAGCAGTGCCTTGTCCCCCAGGCCCAGCTTAGCTACCCAGGGCTCAATGGCTTGCTCAGATGCCCATAGAAAACGAAACTCTTGCAAACTCTCGACGCCCAACCGGAGCAGGGCTTCAACTACCCCATCATCCAACGAGAAGTTGTCACCCAACTTCCTTAGGATTTCTTCCGGGGAACCCTTTTCCAGTGGGACTTTATCAGTCTCCATGGCCTGTTCTCGAGGACACCCCTCTAGCTAAGGCCCCGGGATCCCCTCCCTTTGACTGAAAACTGCGCCTCGGGTCTCCCCCGTGCGTTGCGCTGGAACAGCCTGGCATGACATGAAAGAAATGGACACTGAAATTCACTGCTGTTACGTCAGGACATGTGTACAACTCACAGCTGTGTGTTGACCTCACATGACATCACCTTCATGCCGCCACAGAGCTATGGTACACTAGACTATCTGAGGTCCCCCTCCCAGATGGTCTTGTGCGGTGTTGTGAAAAGAAAAATTTTGAAAACACAGCAAAAAGACATGAGGGCAACAGCAATCGGTCAGTGGGCACCCCACTGAAACTCACCTGGCCCTACTGTTTTTCTCTCGCACATGATGTCACTGCTGGGGGCGGTCATGCAGGCTGGATTGAAGCTCTTATCCAAGCCCCGAGCTGATGAATTCGGCTCTCCATGGCCGGAACGGGCCAGTGCTGCTGATCAGCGCAAAGGCCAAAAATTCGGCTTGGGCATCCTAGGCAGGCGGCCACCATGACGCTGGCGCCCGACGGAGGCACTGGTCACACCAGGGGCGCTCCCATGCCAGAGCTTCAAAGACGTCTGTGGACATGTACGGGTTCACCAGGCGTTTCGCCTTCCCGTCAGCCTGCTTGTGCTGGCACAGGGTGATGCCGTCCTCGACCGTGACATGGGTACTGGACCGATCCGTGGCTGCATACCCCTGCGGCTCAGGATGCTGTGTTCCCACCGCGGTGTCCTGGAAGGTCTTGTGCAGCCACTTCCGCATGCCTTGGTCTCGAATCACCTTGTTCAGCTCTGTGTCTCGGCGGCTCTCCACGTAGTGGTTGGCATCCTCAATGGACTCACCGGCCAGCAATGCGCGGCAGAGGATGCCTAAGAAAGCACCCCGGTGTCTCCCCTTGATGCAGTGCACCACGACGTTGTCGCCATGCCATACTGTATTCTTGACAGCAGGCCAAACGTCTGTCCACTGCTCATTGCGTTCCTGGCTGTATGCCGCCGCAAAGGTCATCAACTGAGCTCCCGGGAGGGTCACCCCCCCCGGCTCTCAGGACCATGCGGGAAACAGCAGATCTGCAACGCCGTCTTGGGGAACTTGTCCACAGTCTGCTGCATCGGAAGTCCTGCCAGGTAGATGCCACCACCCTTTCGGGACGTCCAGATGCAAGTAGGGGCCTGGGCAGTCCCTGAGCCCACACCCAAGCGCTCCAAGTGTAGGTCCAAGGTGTCTCCGGCAGCTTTCCCACGGCCTTTCTTTGGCATGGCCTTGGTCTGCGGCTTCCCAGGAGCTGCCAGGCGCTTCGGCGTTGTGGCGGCAGCCATGGACTTTGCAGCTGTGGCCAGCGGCTTAGGTCTGGTGGCTTTGGCCTTCGGAGGCGTCTTGGGGGCTGCAATGGCTGGTGCCTTTGGCGGAGTCTTGGGTGCAGCTTGGCCTCGGGCTTTCTTGACAGCTGTGCGCATCACATCTGCAATCTCATCGTCTGTGGCACCGCTCGCCGCGGTCCTCTTCCGGCCGAACGTGGCCTTCTCCCCCACGGCTGCCGGCACCAAGGTGGCCGATGGCTTGGGCGCCGCTGGCACTGCCGTTGCTGCCATCACTGCTCGCTTGATGTTGCAGATGCCCGCACCGTGCTTGCCACCACATGCCCGTCCTGACTTCTGTAAGATGGCACACAAGTGCACTCCGAATGGACAAGAGTCTGCCGGGTTCGGGCACTCATCCGTCTGGAAGTCCGGGCATATAGCCTTGCCATTTTTCAATGTGGCTGTCAGCACCTTGCCCTTGAGTTGGTCAAGCATCTGAGGTGCCGGTGCTGCTTCGGCTTCCTGCCGGGCTTGCTGCGCCGCTTCAACGAACTGTTGTGACAGCTTGAGCCTTTTCTTCACGTCCTGGAAGCTGTGTGCGGAGGCCCACATAGGTTGGCGGTCTTGTCGCAGCAATCTGTCGGCCTCAGTCAAGCCGTGAGCCCGGGCTGCATCTAGCTCTGCCTGCGGGATCGCCTCCCACAGCAGATTGCTAGTCAGCTTAGCTGTAGCACCCCAGACCAGCGATTTCACCTTAATCGACGCGGCGTATTTGGCCGACGAATAGTGAAATGCCATCGCCCCCACCTCTGGTTGCTCGCTCTTGGCTTGCCAGTCGCCCAGGGCTGCCATTTCTTCAGGCCTGCAGTCTAACAACTGGGCCACCGTTGGTGCAAGCCTCCTCCAGCTGTAGGTGGTCAGGTCTTCTGGATTATCGAGGAACACGGACATTTCCTGCTGCATTGTTTCTTGCACTTCAAGGATCGTCCAAGGGCGCCCTTCGTCTGAAAAACAAAGGCCTGCAAGTCTCTGCCTCGCTGGTGCCAGCGTCCTGTACGCCTCCAGCACTTCCTTGGCCCAAAAGAAACCGTTGGCAAAGGTGGCCGGCACAGCAAAGTCGAAGCCTTCACGAGCATGCTTTTGTTTTCCTTTGGGGCACCTGCAATGGAGGAATGCAGCCGTGAGACGTCGAGGTTCAGACCGCGCGATGTGCGCATACCGCAAACAGCCAAACGACATGATCCAAGGGGCCAGGAGAACTGACCACCTCTCGTCGCCAACCGCATGCAACTCCATGATGCGGTCCTCCAAGGCTTGCAATAGCGGAGGTTCCACCACCGGTGCCTGCCCACGCTGCCCAGTCGCCCTGGGTGTTGTGGGCACTTGCAAGTTTCCCAGCTCTAGATCTTGGTCGGCATTCTTGTTCATCCACTTCAAGGCCTGGAGTGCTCGTGCTGGGGCCGATGTATGGTTCAGGAACTGATCCAGGTCGACCATTCCAGGAGGAGCGGGTCGCCCCCGACTCTCCAAGAAGGCCCTCAGCTCCAACCATGTGTTGACCACTCGGTCAATGGTCGCCTTCTCTGCGTCCTTCACCTTCTTCTCGGCGATCCTCTTGCACGTTTGTTTCCACTCGGCCTTGAGGGTGTCTGTCAAGATGCCAGCTGGTTTGTATGCACCCATACCGACAAACATCGACACCAGGCCGTTCACTCTCTCTTTTGGACGGCTTCATCCAGGTTCTTGTCGACGTTGACGGCCTTGGGTTTCTTCTTGTATATTGTTTTGCGCACGGGGCGCAGAGTGACGGAACCCTTGGGGTTGTCCTCCACGACTTTGGCCCCAGCTGCAAGGAGATGCTCTTCCACCCTTGCTCGTGTCTGAAGCCAGTCATCCGCTACGTGATGGCCGGCCAGTCCAACGACTTGATCGTAGTCTGTGTAGGCATAGGCAAAGTCGTTGTCGTCCAGGAGGCCTTCATTCTCCCTCCATTGGCGCGCACGTTGTGCAGCTATCATCATCAAAGAGTCGGCTGCCCTCCATCCTGGTTCAGGGTCACCCCCTGACGAAGATGAGGCTGCCGCCTGAGCTGCGTAGTAGCCTTTGCCGCCTGATGCCATGGCACTGCACCCTAACAGAGTTGCTAAGGTGCGGAGAGCAAAAAGATGCTGCGGTGACTTCAGAGGTGCCTCCTCTGTCATAAAATCAACCTACAGCAAACATCTTCTTACGTCCTCCACAAGTGCTGCATGGCTCACGCCAGGTAAAGCAGTCACTACACATCCCGACGCAGCATGCCCAGCACACGCGCCTTGTAGGGTCCCCGCACTCTGTGCAGGCCGTGCCCAGTTGAAGCACGCTTGCGTCTTGGCATTCCAGCCATCCACATAGTGCACGATGTGCCCTGGCGCCTTCTCTCCCCCATGCTGGCCAGGGTCGCCCCCTGGGTGCTCTGGGGAAGTGGCGCGGCTCGAGGAAGGTCGGCAGGAGCTCGTGAGGGCCCGTGCATCTGAGCCAACTCCTCCATTGGTCAAAAAGCTCCCCCAGGCCCAGTTGCCCAGCGTCACCCGCTGTGCACCTGAGCTGCAACCCGTAGAGATCTTGGGGCACGATGTCGGCAGCCACCTTGAGCTTCGTGTAGGCGGCGACCAGCAGAAGGTCCATGGGGTCCTGGTGCTGGTAGTAGTACGCCCAAGCATCCGCAGGCGCCACATCGTCGGGCAGCACAACTCCGCGGCTATTCCACAGACCGAGCCACGGGAACTTGAACCCCCCAACATGAGCTGCGCAACGCTGGCAGTCATCAAGGCAACAGGGTAGCTTCGGCAGGGGGGGAAAAGCTCTGAGTCCGTCCCAGTCGTAATGACGTAGGGGGAGTGCAACACTTCAATCCCATGCATCCAGCATGTGTATGCCGCCACGTCAGAGCCCTCCCGTGCCAGCCTTTCCACGTGGCCCTTGAACTCCAGGAAAGCAGCCGCATGGAGGATCTTCGCCTCGGTGGCTGCTGGGATATCGATCCCGGGGAGTTTGCGCTGCATACAAGGTCACCCCTTGTGTAGAGTTTGAACCAATCAATCAAGGTCTAGGAAGGTCACCCCTTACCCAGACCAAGAAAGAAAACAGCAATGAATGCTATTTTGGTTCAAGTTTACTTGAGCCAAAATGATAGCATTCATTGAAGCACTTAAAGATGATACATGCACACCCAAGCCTGCCAAACTCAATGCATGGGTATATAACAAATGAAGATAAATATACGTATTGCACAATAAAGCAGTGAAACAACATTCAGAATGATCTTACTGCCAAGGCACGCTCATCTTCAGCGTCCCAATACCACTGTGGCAGCTGGATGGTAAAAGGGAACACGATCTTCGAAGGCAAAGGACCAAGAAGTGAGCGTGTGCCAAATGGCCTGCAGGAAGCTGGTGGCTGGCAAGAATGTCCACAACCACACATCCAATTGGCACAAAGAAACAGAAACATGGCCACAAAGTCTTGAGCGCCAGAATGATTCGAGTTGGATCCTCGAATTTTGAGACGCATCTTTGTTGCAGACAAGTTTACAGTGCTGTCAACTCTGCGTTTCAACAGCCTGCGCTCTTCATATTCCCCGGCAGTTTGCAACTGCTGCTGCACAGCCAGGAAAAGATCCTTGCGATACACCTGGGCATCTGACACTCCTCCACATTCTCCGACCATGCCCGCGTCGTAAATTCATAGGAAACTATCCCGATCTTCCAAATTGTCTTCCCTAGAAGCGAAGGCATCGCTGTGGCGTCCACAGAAGCGGGCATCCCCGAAATATCTTATTCTGTCCCAAAGATCAATGACTGGCTATGAAAATGAATTTCACTTGATGCTAGTGACTGCTAGTGTCACAACAGGTGCCAAACTGCTCCATCCAGCCATAGGATATCAAGGTACACGGCCCGTGCGAGCAGCACGGCGCGGAGGCGTTGTCACAGATGCTGGGGAGCCTCGGTCAGGGCCAATTGCTTTGTCTGAGAATTCGGCGAAAACATGCGAAAACCCAAAGATCCATAAGATCCAGTGGTTCATCATCACCCCTCTCAAAATATTCTCAAAATAATCATTTTTGTTGAGGGTAAAAAGATGTTGTATCATTTTGCTATCTTGAGGGTACAAAGACCTTTAGATGTGCTAGGACATGCTCGTATATCAGCTAATGCTCTCAGCTAATGACACCTGGAAAAATCTGCGAACCATTCTGCTGTCGTGCACCGGTCGCCCTTGAAAGATGGAACTTGACGTTGATCGTGGACGGGTACTGCACCGCCACATGTCCGATAGAACATGTTGTCTTGTTTCAACAATGTGATGTAAAAGGGTCTGCATTGGCTTCAAAAAGACTGGACATGAAATGCATCAAATCAAGAACTTGTTTATTGCAGGTCTTCCCTCCCTTACTTATCTCTCTTCCTGTATGTCATCAAGCAGGGCAGATACTCATGCTATCACTGGCTATCACTCACAGCTTGACGCTGCCAAGGAACTGTGGTCCTCAAAGGAAACCATGCGAGCGCGGCCGCCAGGTCCGCGCGAATCACGAGAGGCCTTCGGATTGCGGGGCTGGCATCTGCAAAGTCTCAAACTATGCCTTTTCAAATGCAAACTTCGTGGCACACTTTGAAGACTTTGGTCCTTTTACAAGAGAAATCGAACCATACTGCAACTAAGGATTCGAGGCATGTGATTTGCAGCTGGTTATCATCGTCGCTTTGCAAAGAAAAACAGCATCTCTATGCGCGATTCACAGCACTCCTCGGCCTCCCATTTAAACTTCATACGCATGCCCACTGCAAGATCACCACTTGTTACGCCAGCCTCCTTGGCCCGTTGACAGGGCTGACAGCTTGCATTAGGTAATGTTTGTCAAATGATACCACCTGGCATAGACAGAATGGATTTTCGGAGTGCCGGAGAAAAATGCGTACGGTGTACACGTCTTGTCAGTACGGAATCGGACGAATGTCATGCTATCGCAACAAACTTCAAACAATTGTTGAACATGGGGCCTTCCTCAGTGATTTCAGGATATACCCTGTCCGAATGGATGATTAACTCCCACTGACCATGTGAGTGTGTCAATGTCAGCTAGTCGGAACACTTTTCAAACACTATCGTTGGTTTGATATGTTTGGGTTTGGCTTTGTCTGAAAATATAACATACCCCCAAATCCCACGGTTTATCATCTTGCTATTTTATGACCATGCCTTATTTTCACTCTCATTTGTCTGCCCTGAGACCCAAATTTGAGGCGAGACACCAAATCCGAAAAATGGAGAAAGACGTCTCCACGTCCGGAAGTGCTTGGCAAATCGTCCCGGGAGATAAAGCCAAATCCTGTGCGGTAGTTCCTGGAGTCACCTGGAAAATACATAGTGCATCATAAATGTAAATAAAAAAATCATCGTTAAAAAAATGCAAAAAACATTTATGTTGATTTATGTACAGTCAGTACATTGTGTGTAAAATTCATATACATATTAATATATCTGATTATATAATTATATATATATAATGAATTCTAATTATATATATATATATGATTATATATGTCATATGTATGTGCAATTACACCTAAACACCTCATTTGGCCCATCATCACTTTTGGTTTCCAAGGTTCTAGGGCTTAGGAATTATGGTTTTAGGGCTTTGGCTTTTAAGTCTTAAGGCGTTTCCTTTACTGTTCCAGAGTTTTAAGGGTTTAGGGATTGGAGTTTAAGATGTTTAGGCTCAAAGGTTTAGGACTTTAGGCTGTTACTCAAGTCTTCTTTGCCACAAATACCCACTAATCAAAACTACACTTTATGTTTTAATTCAAGGGTGAAGAAGAGATGCGCTAAACTTCTTGGATCTTCTTGGGGAATCAACATTTGACAAAGCAAAATGGCCGTGACACACCGCTGCAGAAGGAATTGGCTGGTCAGGCCTTTGCCCACAAAGAGGCGCCGGATGGTCCCGGTGGTATATCCGTCAGCGCTGCCTCAGCAAGGCTTGACTTGTGCACAGGGGAAATTGCAAAAAATCCATGGCAATGGCACTGAATAAAAAATGTGGCTTTACATCTGGTGCACGTGTTTCCTGGAGAAACTAAGTAAGTGAACAGTGAACTGTAGTTGCATACCCTCTCTGTCAGCTCGAAAACATTGGTCCAAAAGTTTCCTGAAATCCCGGGAAACTGGGCATTTTTTACTGTTGCCGTTGCCCAAGTCATGGGATTTTCCCGAACCAATTCCCAGACGCCTACGGCTTGAGTTGGCATGGGCGTAGCAAGAACTTCCTGTCCATATCCTCCTGAAGCCAGGCCAAAGTTGTAGACCAATTGACATAAATTTATACCCATCATTGCCATTCATTGCCCATCATCATTGTCATCCCCAACGGTGGTTTAATTATGTCCCATTAAGACTTGCATTTGACTAAAAACTTGAGGCCCAGGGGTGGGGGACGAAAGCTAGCTTAGCAGCCGGTGCCGACATGCCGACGGTGTCCCTCGAGGGGATTAAGCCACGGCCAAACTGCTTGTGAACCAGCCAGGGCGAGGGGGGAGGTAGTTAAGTATGAAGTTTCATGCGAGTGGAGATTCCACGCCCCCCAATACCTTGCTAAAAATTTGCTAAACCTTGGTAAAGCAGAGGAACTTCAGCTAGCAGAAGCTGGCTTCCGTGAAAACCTCTACCGACCTTCAACTGGAGCCTCGCCTGGGCCGTGGAAGTGTGCGGACGCGGCGGACGCCTTGCCGCTGCCTTTTCCCTTGCCCATCCTTGGTGGCTTGTGTGTGCACCAGGGGATTTGGTCAGATTTGCAGGGAAACCTGATGGCATCTGAATATTGAACACTGTGACACTGTATGACACTGTATTAATTCATAGACAAGGAAACAGAGTAAAGATGCATCTTGCAAAGGCAAATTGAAGATGGGACTAAAAACTATAGAAACGGTAAATGGGACTCATGCACATTGCTTGAAGTTATCTCGGGGAAATATGGCCCAAGCCAAGCCACTGAAAATATGGTTGCTGGCGTGCCCAATATGGTGCCATGTCACCGGCACTTGTCAAAGCACGCTACTTGTCAACACTTCTTGAGCAGCTGGCGGAATGCAAGAACTCGCAGCAAATCTCTAAAGATGCAAATTGACAAGAAAGCACGCCATCCCTTTTAGGTCAAAAGTGATAGACCATGAAGCAATATGCTCATGTGATAAATAAAACTATATATTATATATATATGTGTAATATGGAATTGCTTCTTGTAAGGTATTGAAAAACAAATTAGACTGCATGTTAGTTGGCTCTCAACAAGAGCGGAAACGATTCAAACGTTTCAAACACAAAAATTCGAGTTCTCCCTGGCAAAACCCTAACCTTCATGTTGCACAACTGCCCTCAAGTGTCTCTCAACGCGCCTAGTGAACCACGTGATGATGGTGATGAACCACCACATGTCCACCAGAGTGCCAGCTGCCACTGGACGATGACGACCAGCTGCCACCGCCACCGGCAGCACCACCGGCAGCACCGCCAGCCGCACCGCCAGCTGCACCGCCGCCAGAGACGTAGTGGTGAGTGACCACAACCTATGATGGGGACCAAACAAAAACATAGGAAAAACATGGAAAAACCATGATCCCAATGAAGTTTTTTGATGGTCACTCATATGGCTGGTAAATCCGAAGACTTTTGGGTCCAGTCGGCCCCAGAGAAATAACTCCCAACTCTCCCAACCATCGAACATGGACCTTGGACCGGACCACCCAATGCCAGCAAGAAACGTGTTTGAAAGACCCAGCACCAGGCCCGTGGTAGACGAAGCCGGGGCAGCCGAGCTGCTCGTGAGAACAGCACCTGAAATGCCATGAATTACCACGTTTGAACACTGACCAAGAATCATAAAGATGGTTTAAACTGTTCAAAGGCTATAAACACTGTATCCGTTGGTAATTTTTTGTGCTATATATATAATATTATTGCTATATAATCTAGAAAAACCTCTGCGAACATCGTGAGTCATGTGAGTCTCTTGTGTTCCTATCGGCTGGACTGCTGCCATGTCACCAAGACTTCTTGGAAGGTGACCAGCCAGCGCTCCAATTTGGCAGGCCTGGATGGTCGTATGTTCCATTTGGTGACCATTTGGGTGTGTCAATGGGCTACCCGGGTACCCAAAAATCCAACAATCCAATGGTTTACCATCATGTTTTCCAGTTGAATTGCCATTTTCAGATATCCACCATTTTCAGACAAACCCATTTGGCTTGTTGATAGGTCCATGTGAGGTCTCATGTCTTTTGATGGATAAGAGTGAGCTGGAGAAGCCCGAAACAAAGGCCTGCATGGCAAGAAAAGGGCTTATGCACGGAAACCGCGCCACCGGCCATTTGCGCCTTTCAGAGAGATTCGAGGAGTGCTACCGTACTCTTCTTTCATGTACAACATACAACTGTGCAAATCCAAAGCTGTACCTCCCAAGTCCAGTGGCCACTGATGAACACTTTCCTTAGAGCGAAAACACATTGAGTGCTGTCTCAAACAAGAAGATAATGACTGATCTTCCCAAATTGTCTTCCAGCTCCAGAGCAGAAATCTGTACAGTTTTGACCAAGACTCTTCCAAATTTTGCCAGCGCCAGCATCACAGTTGGGTGGGGTGTCAGGGGACTGGCAGCCTGCCAGAGAACTTTTGTGAAGTTTTAAAGTCTGATATCAAGATTATCAAGTACAAAGTAATGCGCTGCTCCACACAACTTCCAACGTTGAGAGCTCCCTGCGTGGCAAACGGCGCCTTTCTGCTTCTCGTTGCAGCACCAGACCTTCTTTGCAGGAGACCAGGCGCGGCACCTTCGAGGATCGACGAAATCGTCATTTAGACAACTCGAAGCATCTGACTTTTTTTTAGTTTGGAATGTTTGAAAATCTTTGAAAATGTTTGAAATGGCAGTAACTTTCTCAACGAATCTCAACGGCTGAGACATCCGGCCAGTTGCCCAGGGCAGCGTGGCCTAGGACGTGGCTTGGAGCCGTGTCGTGGGCGCACTTGTGCAGCCGGGTTCAGCAAATTCGCAAACGAAATTTCTCTACAAAATCCTGCAGCCTAAAGTTTCGCCATTTAGCCTAAAGAGTTTTCAGTTTTCCTCAAAATATGCCATCAATGCCATCTTTGTAGAACGGTCTTCCTCTTTGTAGAGGTTTGTTGCAACCGCGATCCCAGCATTTTCGGAACAATCAATGGTCATTTTGAGCACCGGGCAATCGAATGCAGCCTTACCGGGTCCTTGAGCTCCGCAGCCAGCTGCCTGCAAGATTCCATGACCACCAATCGATTGGGGGATCTACGGGCCCATGGAAATGACGAAATGACATGAAAATAAGCAAATCAACTTCAAATCACTTGAAAAATACTCATGAAATCATGATGCAACCATCATGAAACCATCATTGCAACTGAAAGATCTTCCCAATGCACGCGAATGCCCTGATGAACAGAGGAATTCGCGGAGGACTGCCTCGATGGAGCATGCACGGCAAACGTCGCACTCCACCTGATCCAGCCCCACCCAAGCCCCCAACCATGCCCACTGCATCAAAAGCGTATTTCAGACTGAGAAAGGAGAAGAGCCACGAAGATAAAACTGACACCGAGAACAACTAAACATACATAGCAGCTATAGCCATACCCAAGATTACCCAAGCGTCTGATGGAAGCAGAGCCTTTGAGTCGAAAATAAAGCAGTCCCCCTGGGCCAACCTGGATCTTGCTGTAGGCAAGATTGCAGGCGTTGCTCTTGCCGCCGAAAACGTTGTGCTGCAACGTGGCCGAAAGTCTACGTCATGGCAAATGGGTCAGTTACATGCTTCACACGTGGGGTTGTTCAAAAAAATGGGTATACCGCGGTATACCCTATTCATCCCTACTGTAATCATCCTCAGCCCACTGGTTAATCATCATATTTCAAACTCAATCGCCATCTTACAGTAAATCTTAGGTTTACCCTACCATTTGCAGATCATTTTCCAATGAGGATACATGGATTTCGAATCATATCAATATATCTATGGAAATTACCAGAGGGTACATGCCCCACTATTTTAGTAGGAAATGTCTTTTCTATCTATTTGGGGGGTAAGTACCACAATCCTAAAAATCTGTGATTTATCATCAAACTTCGTGGCTACATCCCGTCATGCCTGTGTCCACTTCATGCGGCTCTTGCAGCTGCTGCTCTCTCCGTTCACCACGCACATGGCCTCACATTGGAAGACAGGTTAGGGGTTTACATCGGATTTGCTTTCAAAAATTTGGGATTAAACCTAAACCAACCAATTTATGGATACATCTGATCTATTGCGTTTGTCCATGAATGGGGGCACCGAAATCTATGACCAAGTAAATGTGGAAAATGATGATCTATCGGATGGAAGAAACCAATATGGTGTATAAACTGATTCTTTAAATCTTTCCTGTGATCCAGGTGCAGGCTGATCACCAGTTGTGCTTCTGGGTTTCTGGCATCACAGCCCAGCGGTGACAGGGTGGTGTGGGGGCAGCCCATCTGGAAGTTGCTGCAGCAGAAGTCACCTACCATGAAGCTGCAGGGGCCCTGCAGAAGTCTGAAGTCAATTCAGAATTCGTCTCATCGAGGCCGCGACGCTGCTCACTGGACCAAGCGTTCACGTGTGCCTGGCGTGTGCCCGGCATAGAAAATACATCTAAAAAACTTGGCGTTTGATGCTGAAAACATCTACAAACCCTGGTTTCCCATGAGTTTTTGCTTAAACCGCTGAAACTCTTCTTACTTCCAATGCTTTGGGTCACCATATGGCTGTGGGTCAAAGTCTGGGATGCGTCAAACTAAAACATGGGCCAGTTGCGTGTTCCGCGTGGCAATGGAACTTCACACAGAACTGGTTGTGGCCCTTGCTGCAGCACCAATCCTTCTTCTTTCCCGACCTTAGGCAAAATGAAACAAAGATCATAGAATTGGTTTTGTAGGGCTTTTTCTGGCATGTTTCTTTGTCTGTTAAGAAAAAGGCCTGCAAAATAGCACTTTCAGCTTGCAGCTTGTTGCCTCCTTCTCCAAAGAGGTAGAGCGAAAATTGAGAAATGTTTCGGGCAGTTGTTCGATAGCATCGACTAGTGTGGGTTGCAAACTCATTTTCCATCTGTAACTTCCTTTATTCAACCTCGTTTTTCCATGAATTTGCTTCCAAAAAAGAGGCACCCCAATCTTTTGTGATTTTCATGCAGTAATGCTCCCTAGTGATCAGATTTTGGGGCATACCCCACGGGACAAAGCCACAGAACGACCTTTTTTTGTCCGTCTGTGCCGAGCCACCATCCCTGCATCCAGTTGCTCGCACCAGCATGGCAGTCGTAGCCGCCGTGGCCCACGTGCTCCTCGTGGATTACCACGGCGTGATGGCTGTGATGCCAGTGGCCTCGGGCTTTGCAAAACCTGGTGGTAACCACAGCAGGTAGCCACAGCAGGTAGCCACAGCACACGCTGTGTTTCACTGAGGTGGTAGCCGTGATGCCAGCTGCCAGGGCAGCCCATGGTCTTCTTTTCCTCACCAAAAAGTTGGTATATGTGATACAAAGAAAAACATCTGCCAAGGACTATTTCGACAAATTACCAAGGATTGACACTCAAGTTTGAGATGTTTCAATGAAGGCATATCTGGAGGAAGAATCTTGATGCGTACCCATATGTATCTACTCCGTCACAAACTGTTGAGCTTTTACAATGATTGTGTTTCTCTGCGTCCTTCTTCACATGTGGTTCTTTCATTCCGCAAAGGAACAGCTTGAGGATTTGGAATGTATATAATCCACAAACTGTTCTACTATGTGGCTTGCCCAAAGGCTCTCAAAGTTCACATACAGTATATTACAAAAATTTGCTTAATGATGCTTAATGTATATTTCCTTCAGCTCCCGTGCAACCAGATATGATATGCTGCAAGTCTGCATTCTGATTTCAGGAATTTAACCAGGAGATTTTTTCAACATTCCCCCACGATTCGATCTATTGAGGAACGCAGGAAGCATAGGAAGCTTGGTATCCCGACACAGCACCAACTCTTCTTGCCATCTGACCAGCCGTGGTACCAGTTGTCGAAGCCCGCATGACAGTCCTAGGGAAGCTAAGCCTAGGGATGTACAGCGGCTACAGCGTGACAAGACTATCACCGGTCACCGCTCCACGCAGTACCACAGCACCACCTGTCACGATTGTGGCGACCAAGTCGCATAGGTTTGAACGACGTGAACTTTTTTCACCCAATGTCCAGAGTTGTGGTGCGACATCTGGTGCGACCAATGTCCAGAGTTGTGCGAACAGCCAGAGTTGTGGTGCGAACAGCACCAAGCGCGCCTAAAGGTGGCAAGGAGTTCACCCGATGTCAATTCAGAGAAAGAGAGAGGGGGATTGATATTGTTCTTACATGGTTTAAGTTTAAATATGTTTAAATATGTTTAAATATGTTTAAATAGTGGCTGCGGCTAGTAATTAGATGTAATTAGCACAGCGAGTAGTAAGATCAAGATAAAAACACTCGGTACATGGGAGTGACAAAGTTGGTACTAGTCAAAGACTCATGTGACTTGACGGACCCTGATGCATGGTTATTGCGTGTTGGATGGTTGGAACCATGTTGGTTTTGCAACTTCTACCAAGTCGTTCCAGGCAACTTGCGATGCTGCCTTTTTTGGAAAAGACTGCTTCTGAGCAACAGAACTACACTACCATCAGGAATCACCCTGACAGCAAAGCTCATGGCAAATGAACTGCGGCGTCAAAACAGAAACAATGAATGTGTCAAAGAAAGCCTTCAACACATTCAACTTGTTGCTTGATCTATTTGGAACTCCTCGCTTTAAGTGCTGTTGTCCTGAAAGAGGTATATATCTCGAAGTTCAAGTTCTTCGAAAGGGCCTTTCATCTTCATAACTCGCAGCTATGCAGTCCCTCCGTTCCTATGCACCTGGTCCCTCCGTCCCTAAATTGAATTGACAGGGCCATAGTCAGATTTTAAAACTAGGCTGGGCGAGGAAACTAAACAGAGTGAAATTAGATTTGACGTGCTGGATGAAGCGTCAATCTGTTGACCCAAAACTTATCTGCTTATTACTGGTTCGACACATCACTATTGCAATCAAAATGCTTGGAATGTGACCACAAATGGTGCCAGTCGCTGAGACCATTCTGGCAGTCCTGGGGCGACACAAGGTAGCCATGGTGTTTGGATCCCAGTCGTGCCACCATTGACACTGGCATGGAGGCATGGGTATTGTTACCACTTTGGCTACTTTGACATATATACTTTCACTGTGTTTCATTCGTTGGCAGTTTCAGAAACTTGAGACCTCACCGACTCCGCACAAGCATCCATGGAGCCCGTTTCAATTCCATTATTGTTTCCAAGTGTCGTAGCTGTGATCAATAACGGTATTCCAGTGGGTGTGGTAATGTGTCACCACATGTGGTGGAGATGGCACAGGCACTTTCACATAGTGATCTCAGTGGCTGGAGGGAATGAAGGCTGACGGCTGGGCTGCACTGCCACTAAAACACTAGAGTCTCCCCTTCACGCATTTCCCGAGGTACTTTTGACAACTAGCACTTCATTACCTCCATCATTGCGCACCAACTACCATCTGCATCTGACTCTACTGATCGGGTTTTGTCTTGAAAATCGGTTCTCAAAAAATCCAATGATGTAATGATGTACCATGATTTCCCCTTTTGATATGTATGTTTGAAGAAATGGGAGCGCGTGTGTAATATACATATACATAGGTACGTATATGTATATATTAATTTGAAATGCTATAATTTTGGGACAAAATGCCCATTTGTGGGCAAACCCAAACACATCTCAATATTGTTTGCTAAGTTACATATCCTCACTACATTGTATCGCATTATTATATCATTACAACCCGCAACCCCATCAACTGGTTCGTTGTACACCCACATGGCACAAAACCCCCCATTGTCGACCAAACTCATATTGGAGATTGATGGAGGTTGTCCCATCAAATATCCCCATAAGTTGTTTGGTTTGAT
>CAMXCT020001033.1:0-118713 GCA_947184155.2 Cladocopium goreaui
AACACAAAATACCATCCATTTCTGTGCGACTAAAGATGACACCAGCTTCAACTGCTTGCCGCATTGCGATTTTGACTTCGACTGGACATTTTGCTCTTAATCCAGATCGATACCCCTGTGTGCCGATACAGTGTTCTGCCATGTAGATATGAGCACGGCCACTGTTGACTGTGTCACCGCCGCCTGGGATCAGGCCGTTCTGTGCGATGCTCTTCCAGCTGCTTCTCATCGTGCGATGGAAGACAACCTCAGGGACCTCAGTCATGGCACACAGGGGCACGCCAGTGAAGGCGGCTTTTCGCTCGGGGGACACTTGGTTTGAGCAATACACCATGGTTGAATTGGCATAAAGGCCCCCTGCGGTTTTCAAGGCAGCTTCGGAGTGACCCTGAATTGCACGGATTTTCACAGGATAATACGGCATGCCTAGGCCATTGTCGACAGGAAAATGGGAGATCTTTGCACACAAGAATTGGAACCTACTCTTGCCATGCTTGTCGATCTTCATTGCGGTGCCAAACAGGTTTGCGACAGTGATGAAAACATCTGGGGGCACTTCCTTGCGGAAGGCTTTGGCAAAATCCTCCAAGTCAATCCAAAGGTCTTTGTCCATTGGCACCTTGGCACAGGATCCATGCCCCCTGCAAACTTTGTTGACACGAGTTGCAAAATCAGAAAATTTCTTGTCGACACGAGTCTGGCCAGCAATGGTCTCAACGTCGGATGCCGATATCAGCTCCAGCTCATACGCCGTACCTTCAAAAAGGATACCGGGCACATCGTCCCCGTCTGCATTGGTCACCATTGTATATATTGGTATTCAGGCAAATGCTCTTCCATCCAATATGCTTTCACGTGGCCGGATGCATGTCCCTCTAAGCGCGCAGTTGCCTGCGGCTGGTACTGGCTGGATGTGGCTCTCTTGTCATCTGCGGGCTCATCCAATGGTGCTGGTGCTGCTTTCGGCCGCGACTTCAACATGACCTCAGCCGTTTGGACCAGGATTGTTGCTCTGCTGGATGCAGCGGGCTCGCCGTCGCCGGCGGCCTTTGGAGGGTCATCTTTGGGAGGCTCAGCAAACGTGCCCGAAGGCATCGTCTTGGTGTCGATGTAGTCCTCAGTGTCAGGTTGTTGAGCTTCGACGTCCTCCTTGGTGAATGACCTGCCCGTCGGCGTGATGTGTCTTCGGGACTCTCCAAAAAGCAACTTGGTGATGTTTGCACATGTCTCCTGATAGGATCTTGGCAGCTCGTCCAGGACGGCGCTCATGTTCCTCCGCAAATCATCCCATGTCTCCTGGCCACACTGAGCAAGCTCCAAACCAATTCGGCCAACCCGCCATCCGCAATCAATTGCGAAAAGGGTAGCTGTCCAAAAGGCAGCAAGACGCGTGCGATTTTCTTCAGAGTTGGCGAAATGCCACTGGTCTCTGAATTCCATTGCATCGGCGTACCCCTTTGCTTTCAGCCACGGATACTTCGGGGCTGCTGGTTAGAGCTTTGAATCGGGGCTCCAAAACATCAAAGAACTGATCAAAGATAGGATGGATGCCGTAATCTGCGCTCCAAGGCGCGGTCGTGAGACCGGCCGACTGCAAATCCAACTCCCGGGCCTTGTTGACAAACCATGTCAAGTGGCGCTCACAATCATCCAGGATCGTGGGCCAGTGCCCGTTGGGGCCGTCGTACGGCCAATTTGGATTTTGGGCAATCCCATCCTCTCCTACCAATTCATTTCCGAACCAGGACCAATGCAGGTTGATGCGTGCATCAGGATAGCGCTCGCGGGCGTCCGCGGCCAATTCAATCCCACGCTTGACCAGCTTCTGCAGAGTCTTGCCCCAGAGCATCTCATGGATGAACTCAGTCACATACTTAGGCTTGCGCTGCCGGTAATGCTCGGACAGGTCAAACTTCTTAAGTGTTTTCCTACGCCCTGTGATCAATGCACATGACGAGTCAGAGACTAAGATCCAGATTACATCATTGACGGGCATCTCTGGCAACATGATCTTTTCAATGTGGGACTCCTTTGGCAAAAAGCAGAAGCTAAGGTATTCTGCAAGCGGATCCTCTCGACCGTAGAACCTCAGGGCCGAAGCCGGCGTCCATTCAGTCATCAGTCCATCCACGAGGTCCTGAGCAGCCTGATTCTCACCTTCATTGCGCATGGCCAATGCAAACAAAATGCGATTGTGAAGGAGCAACCATGCTTCTTTGTTAGCCTCACGTGTGGCTTCGAGCGCAGCCTCGCGGCTGGCCGGGTGTGCTGTGGCATATCGCGAGTCAGCCATTTTAGCAGGACAGGCACGAATGACAGCGGGTGAAATCCTTTTGGATGTTTGGCCCACCACAGCTACCCGGAAACACTCATGGAGCATGTCAGTCAACTTGAAGGTATAGTTCTCAGCAAGTTTAAGAGCTTTGCCCCTACTTTGATCATGCTCATGTTTGCCATCACATTTGAATGAGTCTAACACTTCGAGTTCTTTGAAGTTTCCTGCAATAGTCCAACTTTTCTTCATTGGTTGACCGTTGTTTCCAAGAACACCCAACATACAACCATCAAAGTGATGAGTAGTCATGGATCGTTCTATGAGGAATTTTCTAACCATCGGCCATCTCCAATATTTGCAATTCTTGGACAGTTCAAATGCTATCAAGGTTCGTTCATCATAAACTTCATCCACAAGTTTGACAAAAGATTTGAACAACTTGGTAAACTGTTTTTGTTGCTCTTTGATTCTTTCTTGACCCTCAACAGTAAGGCCATTCACATTCCCCCATGGGCTACCTCCAACACAAGGCAACGATGCATAAAGTATCAAAGTGCCGTCATTGAAATCATTTCTGAAATCTTGGACTTGGGAGGCTAGCCGTTGCCGACAGCTGTTAGTGGTACCATCTTCTTTTTCGGTAACCCTAATGCAGTGGCAATCTTCATTGGACTTTCTTGGGGTACTAAGTTTCGAATCATCAGAGCAGCAAAATTCGATCAACATTCTGGGCTTAAAAGACTTTTGGGAGCCCCCCTGATTCCCGGCAGCGGTTGCTAGTTTTGGCACCTTAGTGGAGTTCGGCGCCGCGGTGTGGCGGGCTGCTGCTTCTTCCACCTTTGTCGGGCCAATGCCAATGAGATGAATGGCATGCAACCAAAGGGCTGGTCGGGTAAAAGGTTTTGTAAGAATGTCTGCAACTTGGAAACTGGTTCCTACGTTGAGAAGATCGAACTGTTTACATTCAAATTGTTGTTTCAACCATTTGAAGTTGATGTTTTGTGTTTTGTTCATGTGTCTCATGGATGCTGATGAACCGGTGGACATGACTGTGATAGTCGCTTGGTTGTCCTCCATAAATTTGACTTGATAAAATTCAGGGAAACTGGCCTTGAGGGAGTTGATGTCCGCTGCACTACAACCTGTATCGACGTTCCCATTACGGATTTCATCAATTTCAGGGTCGATCCTAGTGAACACGGCATCTTCTTGGGGCTTCGCGGCATCGCGAGCTGGCTTACCCTGTAGCTTCTTGAAAAGGTTCAACTGCTCAAACAGGGCCAGCATTGGAATGCCCTCGGCTCTCATGCTGTGATTTGCGGCAACTACCTCAGCCTCAGTTGAAGATATTGCAACAACCGTTTGTTTCTTACTGAATGCATTTAAGGGGTAATACGTGTTGGGGCCTACAAGCACAATGGCACTGCCAGTGGTACTCTTGCTATCATGTTCGCCTGCATGATCTGCGTCGGCAAAAAGCCAGAGTTGGCATTCATCAAAGGCATCCCCAATGAAACCCTCTAGGAAATGGTGCTTTGTACAATGAATGTATGACACCAATCTATGCAAGGCAACATCGCATTCTATGGACCATTTTGTCACTCTTGATGCTAAGCTTTGTGTGGCACGCAACAAGTCGAACCTTGCCATTCTGGCGGCAAAGAGTATCTTCATCAAGATCTTGCTGGCCACTGGCTGGAGTTTGCCAGGCTTCTCATCTTCACTGAGTGTGGGCCGTGCGATGCCAGCATCTGTGAATGGTGTTGGCACCTCTTTTAAGGACGATGGGCTGACTTTTGCAAGACTACAATAGTTTTCTACGCAGGACCCCAGGAAATCACTCATGTCATACCTCACTAAGTTCACGGGCTTGGCCATGACGCCAGCTTTTGTCTTCACAGCGTGATCAACCCCCCTGAACTTAGAGGCCTTGGCTTCCTTTTTCGCCTCGCGTTTGTCGCGATGTGGTCCTGGTCTGGCTTTACTTGCCATTGCAAACTGCTTGAATTTGTCAGGTCCATCTTGTCCGTAACAGAAAACTGTTTTTCCTGTCCAGAATTCATTTGTTTGATTGCTAGATGTTTTCCAATCATCTGTATAAACATCATAGCCCCCCTGATTGTTCCCGTCGGTGATGCTAGGACAACTTTTCAATGTTACCTTTTTGTCAAAGAAAGTTATGCGACTTGAATTTTGACAAGTTACATCTCCCCCCTCATCAACCGGCTGGTACAATCTTTTTCGGGGTTGAATGTGGTGTCTGATCCATGCCATGTTGGTTTCATCATGCTCCCACCAGTCTTGTGTTCTGTGTTGTGCGGCTGCTGACTTCTTGGCTTCAAAGGCGAATGCGAAAGGGTGTGCCTGCGAAGGCAACCGGATGTTTTGAAATTCACGGTGCATACAGCCAAAGTAGCGGTCATATGGCTCAGGATCACCAATGTTCACTGCAGCCTTGACGCTTGCCCATGCCTTTTCCAGATTGGCGGTAGGGCCAGCCATCTTGAAGTCATCTACATACACAACCAAAAGACAGTTGAGCTCTTGATGATGAAAAATTGAATGCCAAATGTCAGGTAAAATTTGCTTCCAACCCTGTTTCACCACACGGCTATTGAGATGATTTTCCCAAATACCCCCGCTATCAGGATGACCATAAAGGGCAAGTAACATTGGAACCATGGGTTGCCAGTACTTTTTCTCCCAATCTTTGGGCCATCTGTTGCGTGGAAGTGACAACCATGTGGGCACCCCTGTGAAGAGGGCTTGTATGTAGGCTTGGATTGCATCTGCCTGCTGTTTGGAGAACCCGGGCTGACTACCGAAAGCATCTAGCAGCTTTGCTGCTTCCATGGATGCTGGGGAAGAGCCTAACTCGTTGAAGAGTGCGTGATCAGAATTCTCGTCCCTGACATTGTTCCCTTGGAAAACCGTCCTACCCTTGAACTTCCGGCGAGGGTCTGATTCAGGCAATTCAGAGCCCTTCTCATAGCAAGCCTCAAAGATTCGACCTAGGTGCACAGTTTGGCCATTGCGACGAGCCTCAGCTACTATGTCGCGGCATTCACGAACACGCTTCTCATCCCAAACACCCTTATTACGGAGATTATCCCACTCCTTATCAAGGGCGGCCTTTGGCCTTGGGGTTGCTGGCAATCTCATCTTTTGATACAAGCCTAGCAACTGAAGCGAAAAGCTCGAGTGCGACCTTGAACTCAAGTTCCTTGATCTTCTCTCTGACGAGCTCTCTAATTCGAGGCCGGTGCTCAATTGTGGCAGGCGCGGCAACTTTTGGCATTGCCGGCACGGAAAACTTTTGGGAAGTGGCTGGAATAATTTCCCAAACATTGCCTACGAGCTTTGCAGTTGCAGGAGGGCGTTGAGTTGCCTCAAGCCGGGCCGGTGAAGACTTCTTCTTTTTGCCCTTGCTGCCAGACGAAGATGCTGGCTTTTCCTCCTGCTCCTTGGCTGCTTTCTTTGCTTCTTCCTCGATGATCAACTTCCTATCTTGGGGTCCTAACATCTTCCACAATTCTGAGTCGATCCCCTCCGGACGCTTTGAACCTTTGTAGTTACGTACAATCCGGTGACCATCCCAATGATGTCCATCTGGAATTATTTCACCTTTAGGGGTCAATTTGAGATCTGGAAATACGGGCGCTTCGGGTGCATCAGGCTCGACATCGCTGTCGGCTGGTAGAGGCGTACCTGGTTCGTATTCGTACTCATCTTGTGGCGGATGCAATCTGGACTCAAGAGGCACAGCTTTGGGTGTCTGCGGAATGACCTGGTCCTCGAGGCGATCGGCTTTGGGTGCTTTCGAGTCAATCAGAGCTTTCAAAGGAAAGATGAAACCCTCGGATGGCAATTCCAACCTCTTTGTTCTTTGGATTGTCAGTGCACCCCAGTTGACATGATAATCTGCAGCTTCCAACTTGGCAACTAAGTATTCACCCTTCCAATCATGACCTGGTTGGATGTAATACCCAAGAAAAATTCCTTCATTTGCTGTTGGGGAGAGCTTACCTGATGTGTTATCCAACCGCTTGGGGTTATTCCAGAATAACACTTTGGCACCAAATGGAATGTGCATTGCAGGGAACTCTTCACCAAACCTGAGTTGCCATGGGGAGTCACTGCCGTCAAGCTGGGGGCTTGCGTTGATCGCGGTCGCATGATGCTGCATGGCCAATGGCCACATCTTCAAAGGAAGTCCTGATTGCAACAAGTTGCTCCGGGCACCTTCCAACATCTGACGAACTTCGCGCTCAGCAAAAGACTTTGATGAATCTACATATTCAATGGAAGTTTGGTGTCTGTAACCCAAATCCTTGATGGCCCTGATCAATTCTGGGGAATTGTCAGTGTACACAACTTGAACATCATCCTTTGATCCAATGAAGTGATTCAAACCATCAACACAGCTTTGTGAGTCCTTGGACTGGCTAGGGTAGACATACCGATATTGGGCGTGCAGATCTTTCAACACCAATGCGACTTGCTCCCCCCTGAAACCCTCTTCTACGTTTTTCTTGATAATGACGTGATCCCCAATGACATGGTCACCGAACACCTCAGTTTCGATTCTCTTCTGACCACCTTTCTTTCGTGCCTGAGGTGCCATCATCCTTGCTCGTTGGCAGGTTCTGCAAAAGGGGTTCTTGGGGAAATGCGTGTATTGATGTTGGGTACTTGCAGCTTCAGCCAATAGATCCTCAGTCTTGCGGCTTCGGATGTACTCCTGCTGAGCGTCATCCTCCACATGCTCATCCAATTGCTCTTCATCTTGGGCTTCGTCCCGTTTGGCTTTTGAGCTCGACCGTGAGGTCGGCATTGCAAACAACTTTCTGAGGTGCTTATCCTTTTGAAATTGATCTTTGGGATAAACCTTGCAACTATCATCCAAAACTGGGACGTGACCTTCGATCTTGAGCTGGACGACCTTGTCATCTGGACGGACTAGGATTGGTTTGCCATTGGCAGGCCATACGAAACTGTAACCCTGATCTACACATCTCGTTCCTACGGAGAGCACAGCTGGGGTATGATCAAGTACATACGGGTGCACGGGATCTGGCAATGCGGACAACTTGACATCAGCAACCTCGTTTGCCTCGGTCGAACCATTGGCTGTGACTAAGGAAATCGGATGCTCGGCTGCACGGCAGTTCTTGGCACTAACATCCCTCAGCATTCCTTTGGACACAAGATCGGATTCACTACCTGAGTCGACAAGCCAACTAACACCGGCCTTTGGCGCGGCTGTGGCAATTGACGGGAATCGACCAATGTCTCTAAGGGCTTTGGGACCGCTAATGAACCTGCACTCTTTGCATGTGATGTCACGTGTGTCCTCATTCCAACAACAAAACCCACAACTAGGTGCAACATCTGAATCATGAAGTTTCACAGTTTCTTGAAGCTGTCTTGCACGAACCTGAGCCTCATGCTGTTCAACCTTGGATGAAACCGGAACATCTTCAGCTGTCTTGTACACCTCAGTGAACTCTCTTGGACGGTGCTTGACTGGGACTTGACGACCAACTGCCTTCACCTCGATCACATGTGGGGCCTTTCGGAATCTAAGGCGCTTCATGCTGACACTTGACTCATCGGAGCACGAAGTTGCCTTCGGCTGTTTTCGCGCGATGCATGCAAACTTCTGGATCAGGCATGGAGCGGCTGTGGAATCCTTGCTCTTCTTTTTGGGAGCGGGTGAATTGGCCCTTTTGGTGTCTTTGGTGGCGGCAGCAGCTTTGTCATCATGCTTATAAAAACATTTGTCACCACGTCTGCACTTTCCCTGGGCATGATAGATACATGGGGTTTTGGCCATTTCTTCCTTGGACATTTTCTTCCCCTTATCATCTTTATTGCCCCTTGATGGTGAACGTGTTTTGGTTCTTCTGGGTGATTGAGTTCGAGATTTGTCGTCCTTGACATGCTTAAATGGACATTTCTTCCCCTTATCACAGGTACCCTTTTGGAACTTATAGCAAATCTCGTCACCTTTGCCACCTCGTTCCTGCGATCTACCACGACTTGGGGAACCCTTTCGGCCACCACGACCATCGCCTTTGGCGGGTACGGCCTTCGTGTCCTTGATCCCAGCCTTGTTCTTCTCCGCAATGCGGTTCCTGTTCTCCCTCAATCGTTCACGATCGATCAAGTTCTTCATGGATTGGTGAAGAAAACTATAAGACTTTTCATGGGATTTCTCATGAGCACGGTCAAACATCTCAATGTCATACTTCAGCAACTGACTTGGTCGGATCTGCCTCAACAAGATGTCCCTTAACACAGCATCATCGGGGGTGACAGCCATGCCAGCAAGGGTAGCATCCCATTTGTTGATGAATCTTCGGAGATCCTGGACAGTATCGCCTACTTTGACAACACCCAAAAGATCTTCTACTCTGTAAAGGCTACCTGCTTCTTCTGATGTCTTGAAGTAGTCCTCAAACATGAGCAGAACATACCTTCCCCTGACCTGGATGCCTTTTCGGGATTGCTGCTCCTTGAAATTCAAGATCCTAGTTGCGAGGTCCCCTCCGGCTGAGCGCGTGAGCGCTGCTGATAATTTTGTATCCAGCGTGAGGAACTTTCCAGGATCTTGGAGTTTCTTCTCCAACTGCTCTCTGGTGCACTCTTGATCGTACACCTCATTGAGCCAGAGCCACGCCTCATCCGGGCGATCTGAACAGCTTTTCACTTCATCCCTGACATGATTCTTCCAAGTCCTATACGACTCCGGAGCGGGCATGTTGTTCAGCTTGATGAGTTCGGCCTCCTTAGTTTTTGGCTTATCCTTTTCTTCCCTTTGGGTTAAGGCTTTCACCAATTCAATAAGATCTGAGGGACCCATAACTTGCTGTTGCTTGGTTACGCTCTTGGGGGAGTCATTTGGGGGAGTTTTGATAGCTTCAGTGGGAGTGAAAAACCCTGACTGCGTTGGCAATTGGGGCTGGTCGTTGCCGACCGCCGGCTTTTGCTTGGGACTGCCACCTTTGAGCAGCTCATCCAACTTGGCCTTTGCTTCTTGCGCCAACACTGCAGGCGTCTTCAACTCATGAATCGGCTCGTCACTGCCTTTGGCAGCCTGTGCATCGGATGCTTTGGGAGTGGCAATATTGAAGTGAGGCACGCTAGTGGTAGCGGCTGGCTCGGCATTCAGGGCGGATGCTCTCGGAACGGAGGCATGCTGCGCTTTGGCAACATGCTTTAACTGCTCCTGAAGGTCATCGATTTGGTCCTGAAGGCTAAGGTTCTGAGCCGCTGCCTCATTGATCTTGTCGGCCATCTCCTTCTTGTAGTTCTCGAACTCAGTCCTCAAACTGATGAACCTGGCCTGATCAATTGCAGCCTGATCTTCATATTGCTTCTTTGTGGCAGCTATGGCATTCTTTGCATGTTCAACTGTCTGTGCATAAGAAGCTTCGAATTCACTAGTGATACGTTGCCTTTCCTCTGCAATTCTCTGATCATGCTTTGTGTTTGCCTCTGCCTTTACATCCTCTATTCTTTTGTCATTCGATGCCTGAGCCTGATTCAACCTGACCTCCATCTCATCGCCTCGTTTCCTCTCCTCGTTGACGGCACTAATGGCCTTACCTTCAATCTCCTGCAGCCTTTGCTCATACTCCTGCTCCTGCATTACGAGTCTACTTGACCATTCGTTTCGAATTGAGTCAACTACTCCATGCATTATCTGAAGGTGCCTCTGTTCAGCTTCCCTCATGACTTGCAGGGTATTCCCACTAGTAATCTGGGACAGGTTGTTTTGTATGAAGGTAAAGTACGCGACAACGGGTTGGAACATTGTTTCGTCATCCATCGGCTCGGGGTTGCCCCCGGCAACATTGGGCACAGCGACAGCCGATGGACCTGACCCTGGAACGGCGAGAGGATGGTCAATTGGGGTCCCCATAGCAAAGTAGTGAGACTACGGCTGATAACCTGTATTTTACCAGGTCAGCCAACAATATAGTACAATGACTATATGGGGGCGCAACAAACCGGTAAGCACTCAGCTCTTTTGAACCAACGCTACAGAGTAGATCGATGATATATATACTACATGGTTTTACTGCAGGAGTTTTTACAGAACCTAAGCGAAATCGGCGGGTTTGATGGTGCGAAATCATAGTGAAACCCCTTTCATAGTCTCAGTACCTTTACTAACCAGCAGTACCTGCAACAAACGGCTGAAATCCACAGAAAAAACAACCTTTCTGGTGCGGAAGCAACGCCCATTTTTGGTGGGCCAAATCCATCTCTTCCCAATTGTTGTACTGAAAATCACCAGTTCACCCTTTTTTTCAGTTGTTGAACCAAACAACTGACCGCCTTTTTCACTGTTGGAATCTAGATGTTCCATAGATTTATGATGTTCCTATTTTTCAATGTTCGAATTCCATGACGTATCTACCATAAGGGACTGTGGCGGGAAAATGGTGCAATCAGTTGGATACAAAGCCCATCGAATCTCAATTTCCCACCATTTTCCCTCATTTTGTCCAACAAAAGCACCTCAAACCCATCCCCTCACCACCCAGCTGCGAGTGGTGGTTTGGGTGATGGTTCGACAGGCCGGATATGCGCCACTGAGATCGCCAGTGGCCTTTTCCGGGGCCGAAAACAAGGGGTGAATGGGATAACAAGGGGAATTCTCCGAGGAAAATGATGGGTTAAGAGGATTTAATGGAGGGTAATGGTATTTACTGGGATTGGGATTTACTCGGATTGGAATTTCACCAGCAACAATTCCCATTTAGGGGGATTGGTTTTGTAAAACTGGGATGGTGTTATCATTTTATCAGGGTTTTTCACTGATAGATCATCATTTGTGGAATGATGAACATGTTAGTTTCATATATCATGTCATCCTTCGATAAAGTGCATCATCGAGCTATGGTGTGAACATCCTTGACTAAGGACGTTTCGAGTTTTTGTAAAATCCGATTTGAATCAAGATTTGATCAATAATGTCCTTTTGGTAAAAATAGGTTTGGGCCGGGAGCTGGTTAATCCCATCTATCATCAAACATTTACCTGTTGTTAAAGGGGTAAACCTTCAAACCCCTCTATTTTCATCAACCAAACAATGGGAAAAGGACATCTATGCCTAGCATGGAAAGATCCACCATTTATAGCTGGGAAAATCCACTATAAAACCATAAATTACCTACTTCAAATCCATTATGGTGGTATAAAACCAACCAACCAGCTATTGGCTATTGGGGTATCCCATAGATTATCCATGTTAAATTACCTATGGTATAATAAATGGTGGTAAAAAACCGGGGATATTCCTTGGATTTTCCTTGGGAGTCCATCACCGATTAAGTTAGCATCGAGGTTTTTTTTCGCAAGAACTGGGCATCGTTGGATATGATGGATTTATAGAAACCCCGTGCGGTTCTAACATATGATTCTGGCATATCGAAGCCGTTTCTTTTTCGGTTGAATCCAAGATATTTCATGCTTCAAAGATAGTTTCAGAACATGTATATTAATGTCAAGTTAGGATTAATAATCCCCACTATTAGGGGGGTAATTACTATTAGGCAGCCAACATTACCAGTGACTTGGTGCACAAACTCCTATGTCACTGTCACAACATTTAAGTGACCTAAGTCCTAAGTCACAACAGGGTGCCTATTACTTGGGTCATCCGAGTTGGATCGAAGTCACCGGTTGTTGGATGATTTTCCAGCCATGGTTGTGGTAGATGACACCGAAAAAAACAAAATTTGTTGAAAAAAATCAAGAATTATCTAACGGATAATACGTTAACAAAGAATTATCTAATATTAATATGATTATTTCCAATATTGTGAAGAATAACTATCAAGATATAACCGGTTCAAGAATTGATCTTCCACAGAGGCCAAAGAAATTCAACGGATTGGTTTAGGGAACATTTACTTCGGAATACCCCAATATTGAATGGGAAAATCGATGGTTTCCAATGTAGATTTTCCCTTAAACCAATCCGTTAAAATCCATTAACATCCATTAACATCCATCAAAATCCACTAAAAATCCACTAAAAATCCACTAAAAATCCACTAAAAATCCATTGACAAATGCCAAAGACATGCCAAAAAGTCACCACAAAACCCGGTGGCTTTTTCACGTTCCGTGCCAGGCCTGACAGGTTAAGACCTCCACCGTGCCGAACCAGCCCTCAGCACAACTCACCAAGCAATGCTGTCCTGTGACCTTGGAGATTGGGACCCGAAAAAGCTGGGGATAACTGGGGATAGTATTAGGGAGATGGGGATCATCAAATAAATCAGATATGGCTAATATATGGTCATAGAGTTAATAGTAATGATTAATGATGGTTAATAATGGTTAATGATGGTTATTATATGGTTTATGAATGTTTGGTTAATATATATATATAATCTGGTTGGTGGTTTCAACCTACCCCTCTGAAAAATATGAGTGAGTAACAATTGGGATGATTATATATTCCCAATATGATGGGAAAGTCATAATCCAGTCATGTTCCAGTCACCACCAAGCAGATAATAATATGGGATCATCATCAAAGTTCCTGTTGTTGGTCTATAGCCTATGAAAACCACTATTAACCATCACTATTAACCATGGTCATTAATGGTCATTAACCAAATCAAAGTATGGCTTCATCTGATCAAATCATATGGGAGATGGAAAAATAATCATCTGGAAATACCAAAAAAACTCTGATCAAAGAAATGATGAATGTATCTCCAGATGAATGTTGCCAGATGAAATACAAAATAATCATTCTGATGTTGCCGGAATTTCGGGTTTGTGATGAAAAAAAAGTCATGCAGAATGAGGATTTTGATCATTTTGAGCCAGTGTTTTGTGGCCCCGAGCCATGGAAAAAACTATACCATAAACCGACCATCAAAACTAGCCTGTTTACAATTTCTCTGAAAAATCAAAGATGCCTTCAAGACCCATCACTTAGATGTCACATGTTTTTCAAGATAGTAGATTGTAACTCCAATTTGACACAGTTGTATTTTTATTTAATGTTCTGCATCTTGTTGAAGTCTCTATGAATTTCGAGTAAACAGTGTACTGTATACCATGGTTCATCATAATTCTCCTATTCAGATGCAAATAGCTTGGGGGCAAATCCCCCAATTCTCAGACAGACCCAAGTATCATATTATTAATTTGCTATCAAATGTCCAGTTGTATCCTCACAAATTAAATCCATTAGTTTGGTTGTATATATTGGTTGTATATAACACATACATATCCTGTTGATTTCCATCTTCCCATTCACTAATAGAATTCCCATTTCACCATATTTCACCAAGAATTCCCAGCCAGGTGGCGACTGCACTGCAGTTGTGCACGTATCGTTCACCCCACGGCAGGTTGTAAAGACACTGCGATGCCACGCACTGCGGCACCGTTCCGCGTAGGGTTACGGAGTCCTCCTGAGGGTTACGGCCATTGGTGATTTGGGGATGGGTCAAAACCCTGGTACCCCTGGTGAACCCCAAGTCATAGCTGGGATTTATGGATGTGAATAACCCACTAAAAATGTATCTATAGGTATTGACCCATACCCATTTAAAAGTATCATGAATCTTTTTTAGCCAACCATTAATGGTGATTCATCCTAAGTCACAAACTGAGATTGAGGGTGTTTTCTTTAATCCAAACCCATCATTCATTGGGTAAAGCCACAAGGAGGTCCAAACAAAGCAGCCAGAGAAATCATCGTTGATGTTGGAATCGTCAAACAGTTGGTAGAAACCACTAAGTTTCTTTAGTGATTCCCCTTACCCATGTTGAAACCCAAGGTTGAACCCCCATAGTTAGTTTCCATAATATCCACATATTTCACAGATTCAAGTGATTCAAGTTCGATGTTTGTTACCCAAACCTCATTCCTAAAACGTGAAATTGTTATACGCGTAAATGACTGTACATTTTACCGGGCATCAATTGATGCTTTTGATGTAACAGACTGTGGCTTCAGCAAAGTATCTGGACAGGAGGCATCTCAGGGCGGACAAAAAACTTCGAATCAGGCATGGCGCTATTTGAGCCAAGGTTATGGGTTCTACCCTCCTTGAGTATCACAATGTCGTAAATTTAATGAACATTCTGATTACATCCCAGCATCGAATCCCATATAAACCCAGCATCAAATCCTCCGAATCGTCAAAAAAGGGGGTAAGTTTCTACCCAGCTTTTGATGCCGTTTCTGCTATTCGTTTGTAGGGTGAGTTCATTGGAGTTTAAGGGCTATCCCATTTTCAAATAAACCGATTTAAATCGAGGTTTGTTTTGACCGTGCCACCATGTGTTTGGTAAAGATTTACCATACTCACCATCTATAGTTGTCCGGTCAGCCGGTCAGCCGTTGTCCAGTCGTCAAACCAAACGACCGGATGACATGGTGAGAAAAATCCGAATTACATCCCCCGTAATCCATGAAAAATCTCCATGCTGATACCATTATTATTCCAGATCAACGAATATCTCCCACATGAATTTGGAATCCGATAAAATCCCCCAAATCCCCTTTAACAACCCAAAAATCCCATAAATCCCATAAAATCTCCATGGAAACCTACTAAATCCCTATAAAACCGACATTTTCCCAACGCTTTTTTCGCACCCTTTTTTTCCCCCACTGGCGCCGCCCTGGCCCTGGCCCTCCGGCTCCTCGCTGGGCGACACGGCGGGCTCCGAACTGCTGGGACCCAGGCAGCGCAAGCGCGTCGCCAAGGCCTCCTGGCATTGATCTACTAAATAGTGTCATTAATGGTGAAATATGGTTAGATGATATCACTATTATTGATATGGTTTATTTAATAGTATTATAGTCTCATGACCCATTCATATTATACTGGTTGGTGGTTTTAACCATCTTGAAAAATATGAGTTCGTCAATGGGAAGGATTATCCCATATATGAAATGGAAAATAAAAAATGTTCCAAACCACCAACCAGGTATCATTAATGGTTAAATATAATATCATTATGGTTAATAATGGTTCTACTAAATAATAATGGTTGATGTAAATATAATTGGTCATAATTATAGTTCAACTATTATCATCAACCAACATCTATATCTATATACCATGTTAACTAATATAGTATCATTCGTATCATTCGTATCATTATACTATGTGTATATATATATACGTATATATATAATGTTAACTAATATCTGGTTAACATTAATGTTAATATCTAGTTACTAACCATTTTGAATAGGTAAATCAACTATAAATGATCATTTTTCAACCAGAATATAATTGTTCAATATTATTGCTCAACTATTCTCAACTAATAGATTATCATTAATCTCGTCATGTCCTGCGTCAATGTTAATATTAAAAATTAGTATCATGTGAAATAGTATCATTAGAATATACTAATATTTTATCATTGGGGCCAATATATTTTGGATACCATGTAAAACATATTGGGTATTGATGAATAATATTGTATATTATGAGATTCATGGGTATCCAATGTTAATTGTTAGTATTGACAGGGGGGGCTCCAATGCTAATGGTGAGATTGATGGTGAGATTAATGGTGAGATTGATGATATTTATATATTTGCATATTCATAGTCGATATAGCAAAGAAATATGCGCTGATGACATCCATACTAATGATGAGAAATATAGAAATATCATGATGGGATGATTATATTAATGGATATCCAATATTAGTGGATATTAGTGGTAAGATTAATGGTATTACCATTGTTGTCTCACTTTGGATATGCATATCAATGGTGAGTGAATGATCCAAAGTAAAGGTATTTTACAACTAGAAATATCTGGGTAAATTATAATATTTCACTAATCTGAATTAAGGCCATTTGGGTATGATTTCCCTTATTAACGATGATTCCAGTGAGGGAGAATAGTGAGGTCGTTATAATTTATCCAGAAATATGTTCATTGATGATATCCATGATGGGTGGATCGCAGCAAATTCTTTGGAACTTTAGATTCATTATAAACAAATTCAGCCATGAGCACATATTTTTCTTGGTACATCAAGAATTAATGTGATATTAATGACAAATAGATTGGTTTATATAGATCATCTCTTAATCTCATCATATGTCTGAATAATCCCATGACCCATTCATATTATACTGGTTGGTGGTTTTAACCATCTTGAAAAATATGAAAGTCAGTGGGAAGGAGTGTCCCATATATGAAATGGAAAATAAAAGTAATGTTCCAAACCACCAACCAGATGAATATCATATTCCTATTGTTGTTGGTTTATAGCCTATTACCCACTATTAACCATCACTATTAACCAGCCGTTCATATTGAACTGCTCCTTTTTTCCTTTCCTTTGCAGAGAAATTGTGGATGCACAGTGGGAGGCTCCGGGGAGTTCCATCGGGTCCCAACACAAAACCCAGGCTTTCTGTGAGGTGAGATGAACGGGCGAAGGGATTATAACTACATAATATAACCCATATACTAAATGTGAAAATTGCAAAGCTGAATAGTGGCTGCAAGGCACTTGGTTTAAGATGACTGGAACATACATCTGGAGCATATCCCAACTCCTTTCAACACTACAGATTCCTCTTGAGAGCCGCTCTTCAAATGGCCTCCACATATTCGATTTTTTGGTTTTTTTATGTCAGAACATGGTCAGTTCCGAGTTGATTTCATACTTTTAACCATGTGGGTAGTTCACCGATGAGCCTCAATCATGTATCATGATAGTATATAATAATGATAGAAATTGAGTTGATTCTGCGGTTTCATTGTGATTCAATGGGAAACTGTGGTGGCTATTAGTGTATGATGGTCTTTTTTGGGGGAAATCACCATTCTTGGATGGATTTTGGCGTTTATTCAATGGAGTTCGAGAGGAAACTGTCATTTATATAACTTCATCATTTCAATCAACATGGCCTAACGCAAAGACAATTAGCTATGTACAGTAACTATTTTGATGGTGATTTGGTGTTGTTTTACTATAACTTAAACAACATGTAGATAGTTGAGTAATGTCGACTAGTAAACATTCATGATCTTGACTGCTGGTGTTCAAAAATGAATCTGAGTCTGGTTGAGTTGTTTTGTTACGTAATGGGACATGGTGACATGGGACGTCAAAATAATGATGGTGATTTAACTCATTGTGGGTTAACCCATTGTGGGTTAAGTAATTCTATGGTGACTCAACCCATGACTCATCGCAAGTAACCATGGGGCTGAGAATCCTCGGGTCCAAGTCACCAAAAATTGGGGAAAGTGCGAATTTAACATTGTTAAAAACCCATTTAACATGGAGAAATGCTGAGAACCATTGATTTGAAGTGGGGATGCAAATCAGGTTCTACGGTTCTACGCAACGAAAAAAACATTGTTTCTCTCTCTCTATCTTTTTGAGTGTTTCTTTGAAACATTGAACTACTCAAGGTTTACCCAGCAATGGGCGATGATTTTCACCCGCCAAGTTCATTGACCAATAAATCGATGGTCAACTCACAACTCGGTGTGTTTTGTTCAAGGAACATATGCCAAATGTCGTTACCGTTTGGCTATTTAACAGTTCGCCATGGTATAGATGGCCCTAATCGAAATAGATGGTTTACCTATTAATAGCATGGTGGATCTTTCCATGGCGAACTGTGAATGTCATAACCAGAGGGTAACTATTACCCATTAACCATAGATTAACCATCATCATTAACAGTATATTAACCATCATATATCTCCATATATTCTCCATATATTCTCCATATATTAACCATAGATTAACCACAGATTAACCATATTAATCATTTATAGATCCCCATTGCTGGGTACACCCATCATATTAACCATCAACAAATCACCCGGCATCGTCATGGTTGTTTCAGTCGCCGAGATGCGGCCACATAGCCAGGGGGACAATAGGCATAGCAGTTCTCACCAAAGCTCACCTGGAGCTAAGGGAAAAACCTGGATCTATGGTTGATACATGGCTAATCTATGGCTAATCTAGTTTTTCCATAGGTTAATCTATGGTTGATATATGGAAAATCTATGGTTGATATATGGTTAATCTATGGTTCATCTAGGGTTAATCTGTGGTTAATCTATGGCTAATCTATGGAAACCCCCAATCGATGAACGTCATGGTTGGATCCTGGAGAAGAAGCAACTGGATCCCGAAAAAAAAACAAGGACGGTATTCAATATTGCGGAAACCCGGGGCCCAACGACGCCAAACAGCTATGGCACCCGCACAGGTTTTCCTCAGGGCGTGGCCAGGTAGCTCAAGCGCTGGAGCCAGGCCGGCGAGCGAAAGATCTGAACATGCTAAAACATGCACAAGCCATGGTGCCAATTCACAGCACCCTATATTTTATGTGGCTTGTGGCATGTGCTTGTGAAACAAACTGACCAACCTGCGAGCACGGCATGGCAAAAGGGAAGTCAAATTGGGAATGTCCTTTAGATCAGTTCCTTCTTCCAAAATTCTCCACTTAGGGATATCTGCCGTATTGAACTCAGCTAAGGTGGTCCTCAAAGGAAAATCTTTCAAACAAAAACGAGGCGTTGGACTCCTAAAGCTTTTCGCCGAATGAGCCACATGTACGCCAATGTCATCTCGCATGTGCCATCCTAGGCTTTCACTGAGGTGTCGTGCATGACGTAGTAGATGTTCATCCTTTTCCAACATCTCTCTGCCAGGCAAATGATCCACTGCTTCAGTTTCTTTCTTCTTCTTGAAGTTCTGTTTGGTGTATTCCTGATTGTATTCAATGCTCCAAGTTCCACGCAACAGGGTCTGTCTCAAGTGTGAACAGTCCATGTCTTTCGTACCACCATCAACAAAGTTGTTTGCCGTTGCAGTCCATCGCATCTGAGTGTTTGGTCTTTTCAGCTGCTGACGAATGCTCGCAATCGAAAAACACAAAGATTTCTGCGTCCCAAAACCAGTATCCTGTGTTGTACGATCATAGGTGTCCTTGGCATCCGTCACGCCAATGAGAGGAATCTTGCAAATAGCCAACCAGCCATTGCGATTGCTAACATCCACACCCAAAGCTTCTGCAACAAAACCACGCGTCAATTCACCAGAGTCCAGAGCTTCTTCAACTCCTAACGTTTCTGACGCATAGCTGCTTCTGCAGACTCGCTGAAGGCGATGTGATCGAAAATCGAGCACATTGAATTGCCCGCTCTTGCCCTTGGCGAGGTTCTGGTCAGCATGAAGAATCGCATAGCAAGCTTGGGAATGCACTTTCTCACCTGCAGGGCGTTCATGACAACCATTGACATCTACATTACCCAATGCTGCATCACTGACTGCGACAACTCCAGAATTTGGGGCACCAATATTTCGAAAACGAATCTCAAAGCTGCTATCTTTCTTCACATCTAACAACAACTTGTTCGCACGAAGCAATGTACCCACAGTTGGAATTTCACTCTGCAAACTGCTGACACCAAATGCTACATCAAACCTCAATTGGGCTACCAACCATTGCAAACTTCCCAACAAACCTTTCAACAGTTTTACTTCCTGAGCTGTCAAACGTTCATGAAGCATCTTACGACGATCTCTCGAAACTGAAACTGGCTTTAACTGTGAGTGATATGGAACCATGGAAATGACGATCTCTTTTGTGTCTGGGTCTCGACGGATTCTTTTTCCACACCATTGGAAATCTTCTGACTCTATTGAACCAAACCCAAGCTTCTCACCAAGTCTTAGCAAACTTGCTCTTGCTGCATCATTTCCAAGAAACAGTATATCATCCACGTGACACACCAAACCACCCCACAGCTTTGTCGAATCTTTTGGATCTCTAAACCACCACAGTGCTCCATCTAATTTGCTTGCTGACCACTTCTCATCGGTCAGTTCCCGTGAAAGTCGTAAAAACCATTCCCTAGGTGCATCTGCTAGTCCAAAAACACCTTTCAAGATTCTGGCCATGATTCCTTCGCCCAACGGAACTGTTGGTCCTTTGCGTCCATCTGTGGCTACGATAAATAACTCTCTGGAAACGTATGGGTCACCCTTCAAAAAAGCAGATTTCACATCAGCTGACATCAAATGCCAAGAAGGATTACATCCACCCATGGAGAGCAAAACATGTTGTGCAGTTCGAGAACCAGTTGGACTGTCTCTACGGAGCTCGCCACGCAAATTCGCGAGGTCCTTATATCCTGGAACTACTATTCTTGCACTTGGTTTCTCTGGAAGTGGATTTGACTCTGTACGCAAACCAGAATTCTTATCTGTCAACACAAAACGAGGACGCAACACTCGGTCCAACTCTCCTTTTCGCTGGAGCCCTTGGTAAATTGCACGGCTCTCTGACATTGACAGAACCTTGAGTGCATTGTTATCTAACCAAGTCTTCCACTGAGTGTCTGCCGCTTCCTGGTACTTGGCTTTGCGCTCTGGAGACAAATGGCTCCACTGAAGTTCACGGTGCATAGAGGCCTGACAGACTTCATAGAAATCATCACTGGCACAACCGGTGGGCAACATCAACCCACACTCCAGGCACGTCTCAAGACGGTATCTGCCTGGCATTGACCATCTGCCATCCCACGTGCCAAAGTCCTCAACAGTCAACTTGCCCTCGGCGATGTCTGCACGTGCTTGTTCAACCGCACGCAACAAGGGATGTCGTTGATCTGACTCTGACATGAGAACCTCAACAGTCTTGGCATCCAGGACCAAAGGTTCCACTGCACGTCTCTTGGTTTCACGTGGTTGCGCAGTTGCACCTTCAGAAAGCGCACGCCTCACAGAATGCGAAGCTGAACTCATTCTGCCAGTTCTTGAAGTGGGAGTGCTTGGCTGGAGAAGTGCGGCTAGTGGCTTTTCCATGATATCAGCTTCATCAGTCGCGACAGTTTTCTGTCTCTTGGCGGCCTCAGAGGGTGTTCCTGGGGCCGTTCTTGAAGCTGATCTTACCTGTGTCGGAGTCAGGGGGGTTGTAGAGCTCTCTTGATGAGGCACTTCGGCTGGAGCTCCTTGTTCTTGTCCACCTTGTCCAGTCAGTCTAGACTGTGCCACTGTCGACGTCGGCGTCGGCAAGGAAGATGGTGGAGCACCCCTGAAGTTCATTGGATATGGGTATGGAAACTGTGTACTCAACCCACTCTGCGAAGCCGCAGACGAGATCCGAACCATATCATCAGGCACAGGAGGTAGTTCTGAGAGAGGGCCAACTGCCATCTCGGGCTCTTGTTCTTGCTGAAGATCAGGAGGTGTATCTTCAGGAGGTGGCGGATCACTTGGGGCATATTCATCAGCATCACCTGGATCACCTTCACGGTGTCCAGAATCATCGCGTCCATGAGGTTCAGAATGTAGATCCGTCGCTTCCACAATGTCATCCAAGATCTTTTCCCATTCCTCATGCGCCAGTCTTTCTAAAGTGCTGGTTGGACGGATATGTTCAGCAGCAACCTTGGTGCAGTTTCCACGGTAAGCCACATAGACAGCATTATAATGCCACCAGAATTCGACTCGGTTGTCAAAACCATAGCTGGACCATGCCACTGTCGAAGAAGTAGCTTTCGCCGCATGTTGGGATTCTTAGCCTTGCCCTTCTGTGAAGAAGGTTTTTGCTCACGGAAAAAATACACCAAGTCTCCAGGCTGATATTCATGCACCATCACGGGCTTTCTTGCCCTAGCTAACTCCGCTCTCCTCAATGCCCTTGAATACTTCAGCCGCACCATGGCCACTCTTGCACATTCTTTCATGGCTATCCTTCTTTCCATGGACGGAGTGTTCTCCAAGAGGCTGTGCTGAGCCAACCTCGCACGACTGCCATGGGGAACAACCATGTCTGTAGATCTGGGCTGTCTGCCCAGCACAAACTGCGCCGGACTAAAACCAGATTCTCCAACGTCACCGTTAACTGCCTCGCATGCTGCAGCTAAAACTTGCGACATCTCTTCACGACCTTGGGGGCAATGTCGAGAACTCACTGCCTTGCAGATTGTCTTCAAACTTTGACCACCACGCTCAGCAATTCCATTGACCCATGGGGCTTCAACTGCCGCATGGTAGAGGTTGATGTCGTGAAAGTCACAAGCTGCTTGCATCTCATCAGAAACAAACTCAGGGCCGCTGTCACAAATCAGAGTCTTGGGGACTCCCAAGATGGAAATCCAGGACTCATTGAGAAACTTCAAGACCTCCGTTGTACTCTTCTTTTCCAAAACCTTGGCAACCTGAAATTGGGAGGCTGCATCAACGGCATGACAAACCCAAAATGCTGTTTCCATTGCATCCTTCAGGCAGAAGAGGTCCATGTGAACTTGATCGCCAAAATGGCGGGCTTTCGGCAAGGTTGAAGGCCGATGAGATCGAGGTCGTTTGTTCTCCCAGCATATGTCACAGCGCAATTCACGAGCAGCACGCACAACTGCTGGTGTAGCACCTGCTACCAAAAGTGCCTTAGCCAGGCGTCGTGGATCTCTGTGCCCTGTGTTCTGATGCAAACGCATCACGGCTTGACGCTGTTCCTTTGTAGGCTCACTTGCTGAAGATCTTGTAGTAGAGGATGTAGGTCTCGCTGCTTCTTCAGGAGGTCGAGGAACAGGAGGATCTGTATCATGTAGTTCCCGCTCCAGCATCGCTTCAATGTCGTCTTCAGATTCTTCAAAATCATCACCTCCGTCATCGTGACCTGCATCATCTCCAGGCTCTCCATCTGCAGCAAATGCTTCATTGGAAGGAGAAAACTGTTCCAACAGCTCTTCCTCAAACCCAGCAACAATGGCTTCAGCCATCTGACGGGGATAATGTCCCGCTGGTCTCGTCACCTTAGACCCTCCAATGACAGGCTCATGTTGATGATCACCAGGGCATAGCTTATCTCGAAACCTGTCAGCAACTTTCTTGGAGGAAGTCAAGATGAGAGTTCGCTTTCGATGCAGTCCTCCTTGTGGACCTCGAAGGCCAAACTGGCACTGGTCAAACTTCACGCTGTAGACTCGTGGGTCATTTCGCAAGGCTCTCAGCTCAGCACACTCTTGCCAAGCTGCACTGGGTGCTGGATTCTCCAGCAAGAAATGACGTCCAGCGTCAAGTTGAGCACGAGCTTGTCTCGCAGCAAACTTCGTCAAGGTCAGCTCCTTCTGCTTGCGTCTCAAAAGCTTCAAGGCTTTCTGTCTCTTGTTTCTGCCAATCCTCTGCAAAGGACTCCAAACCACGCAAGGAAACGCAATCACTGCTGCAAAAGGGGCTTCTTCCTTCATCAACTTGCCACATCGCTGTCTGTCCTTCTCATTGTAGAAGTCATACTCAGGCAAGGTCAAGGGCTCCATCACCTTATGGCCTCTTGCATGAGCAGCACGAAGAACAGGAGCAGTGTCTGTAAAGATCTCTGCCGCAAAGATGCAATCAGGGTCAATTCTCTCACCAACCAAGGCTTCTGGGTGAGATTCATGATGAAGAATCGTGACAAAGTACTCGGCTTTCTCGACCAGTTGTGCACACCACTTAGTGTACTGTCTCTCCGCAAAAGGAACTCTATCTTCAAGGTGTTGCCACTCTCCATGCAAGTACATCCATGTAGATACAGGTTGCATAGAAGTAGGAGGAAGTGCAAGGTTGTGCCACCTGTAGGTGTTGGTGGCAACGTACATCTTGTCCAAGTTCTCCATGACATGAGAACCCTCAAAGAAAACCAAACGTGACTGTTCATCAGTCCACCTCTCCGCAGGCCAGCTGGCAGGACCATGGCCAACCTTCAACTCAAGCCATGTCTCTCCATACCAAGGACGGGCCAAAGATGGACTCGAGTCAGTGAGGAAATTGTCATACAGCTCCTCAGGCTCAGCAGAGTCATCTGAACCATAAACCACAGTGCAACGTCTTCCAGTGAAGGAGTTGGCAGGGATGTAGGGCAAGGTACCTCCAGCAGGCTGGAAAAGTCGTGTCCTTTTCATGTGATGCCTTCTACAAACCCAAAGACCACTCCTGCCAACATGCCACATGTCCTTCCGCTTCTTCGCCTCTCCATGTTGCACTTGTGCACAACGTAGAAAGCGAAAGTTCTGCTCACGTTGGCGTTCTTCACGAAGAAGTTCAGGATCTGCAGGCAGTTGCACTTCAGTCAAGAAAAGTTCAGGATGTCTGATGACACCTTGCTCAGCTCGTTCATAGCTTGACTCCATCACATCTCGCACGGCACTTGAGGATGTGCCAAGAGCCGATTCCAAACGGCGCACTTTTCTCACACCTTGATGAACTTGTTGTCGTAGTCCACGTTTCATGTCTTTGAAGCTGGATGGATTCATCTTGCCAATGGACTGTCTGATGTTCATTTCATTCTCATCCTCCGCCTCCGCATGTCCAACTTGTTGATGATCTCCATGCCCATCACTCAGCGAAGGTGGCTCGGAGGAGCCTCTTGCATCCAACCCATGTCCGTCGTCACTTGAAGATCGTCCTCCGTCTCCATCAACTCTGCGAGCTGGCGACGATGATCTCCATCTGGATAACCGGCTTGCCGTTGAGGATCATCCAGATCGTACCATTCTTGGGGCGCTGATGGACCTGTTCCGACTGCTTGACTTGAGGCTGCGGCTTTTGCTGCTGCGGCCTTCTTCGGATTCTTCAAGTCGGTCAGGGGCTGCTTCAACTTCTCTTTCAGCTGGTCCACGGTGTCCTCGGCCTTGAACTCGATGTGCATGAGAGCGCATAGCTCTTGCAATTCTCCTTTGAGTCTTGGCAAGCCTCCTCTCGGTCCAATCAGAACTTCGACCTTCTTCTTCCGATCCTCCTCTGACAGGCACTGAAGGCGACGACGCTCGTCCGCCAGGGCATTCTCGATCAAATGGCGCGGCTTCTGCCGCAAGGACATCACGGCATTGAGGACTTGTTGGTTCTCCAGGAAAGCCACTCGCATGCCAAGTCGCCCGCGTAGGGTGACACACTCCTTCAGGTTCACCAAGCTCATTCGAGACACTGCCTCCCTGGCCCATTTCATTGGCCAAGCCCTCAACTTCAACCACTCGTTCATCTGGTCTTTCCATTGTTGAATTGAAGACACTGAAGGAAGGGGCAGTGGGAGAAAGCGGATCTCTGGACGCTGAATGATCCACAGCAGCAATCCCTTCCGACTCCAAGCCAACCTTGAGTTCAGACGTAGAGCAAAACGCTTCCACTTCTGACATGTCGTTGACAGAGAAAGATCCATCAGCAGTTGGTCGGGGTGTTGAAAGCAAAAATCTCGAGCTTGGAAACACTGCAGGAACATAATGTTCTAGAACTTGGATTTCCTTGGTAACTGGAAGTGAGCTTGTCCTCAAACGCTGTAGCAACCATGTTCCCTTACTTGAAACTTGTACTTCACAAATTCCATCAACTCCAACAGGCACCCAAGGATCATGAGACAATTTTTTGGCCAGACAGACAAGGACGATGGGAAAAGGTTCATCGCAAAATGCCCGGCCTTCATCTTGTGAAGACGGATCCAGAGCTTGTCATCCAACAACTTGAGCAGCATCTTCTTGCTGGTAAAGTCAATCACAGTGCCCAACGACTCCATGAAATCCTTACCCAACAAGCATCCAAGCGAAGCACATGGTATCTCATTGATCCAAACCAAAAGAACTCTTCCACAAAGAACAATAGGAAGTCGCACCCTAGTAGTACTCAACAAAATACCACCATTACCAAAACGAAACTTCTCCTGCTCGGATTTCCTAATGACCAAATTCTTGATGTGATCAGGTGCAAACTGCAGGGCATCAAGCATCAACTGAATCCACATGGAACCTGCACAAGTTCGGTTACATGCACTGTCCATGGCCGCGACATACATCTTGTCAAAGTCTAACGTTCCATGCTCTGAAGAGTTTGAAGACATCAAAGCTTCAGACAGGGTCTTTTCGGCCACATTTATCTCATGCACTACCGGCTTGTCCTCAAAGGTGACAGTGGAGAAACCAGAAGAGGGAGCTGGAGCATGGGCTATCAAATCAACCACATTGGTCTCTCTGATCTCCACAGCATTTGCCTCAGTCTTGTTGCTCACTTTCTTGAACTTGTTCGAGCCTTTGCTCTTGCCTTTGGAAGCGCCCTTTGGACACTCCTTGTCACCTTGCCAGTGACCAGATTGGCCACAGGCATACCATTTGCCAGTCTTCACAGACTGACCCTTCGACGATGAGGAAGAAGAGGGACCTTTGTATCCACGGTCTTTACGCAAGGCAGCTATCTGCTGCTTGGCTTCCTTCATCGTTACTAGTGCTTCAACAGCTTGATCCAGGCTTTCTTCCAGACCTGTGATCTCATCCTCAGTCACTCCATCTTGAGCCAGCTCATCCAACTCTGCAGCCATCACTTCAACCTCAGACTGCAACTGCTGCAGCGCTTCATCATCTCCGGCATCATCATCTTCTGCAGCGGCCTCATTGGCCTCATGTTCCTCTTGATCCGCAGGATCTTCTTCATCTTGTTCACCTTCAGCAACATTGACAGACCTTGAAGACCTGTTTGTAGATGATGTCCTCCAAGAAGCCGAAGATGCACCGCTCGTTGAAGGGGCTGAGCGACGAAATGGAAAACGAGATCCATCTCTACGCTGAGTAGAAAAACTAGCCAAGCTCATCGGTTTCCGAGGAGGTTGACCGGCATTGGATCCTTGATGAACTCGCTTGAACAAGCGAATTGACTCTCGTTCACAATCTGGATAGCTTTCTGAAGCCGCACCCAACGTAGTCTCTAGGAGTTGACGTTGGAGTTCAGTCAAAGAAAGCTTCTGTTTGTACCACCAAGCCGCTTCAGCATCATCTATTGTAATCCCTTCTGCACGCATCTCCGCCAACGTTGTTCTGTACTTGAGCGCAAAGTTAATGACACTCTCATGAGGAGCTCGGCGAAGAGTGTTGTAGTATCGTTCACGAAGTTCTCCACGCTTGTCAGTGACAGTGCGTCCAACCATGTTTTCCCAGGCCTCCACAATCTTCCAAATGCCATGTGTGTAGTCAGCTGGTGAAGCTTCTGTCTCATCACCGGTGTTGGGGTCTGGCATCATCACGGCAGGCTTGTAGGCCAGGGTGTCAGGTTCAAATTCAAGCGCACATAGCTTTGCACTGCCCTTCTGCCGCATGGCGAATCTTGCCGCCAGATTGAAGAAGCGGGTGCGCTCCAAGTCAATTGACGACAACCACCATTTCAGCTGCCTCTTGAAGTCTCTAAGCGACTCCGCCTTTCCATCCCAAACCGGAATGTAAGAGTCAAAGCCACTCTCAACTCTGTCCTTCTTCGTGTCATCTTCGGTGCTCATGGCTTCACGAAGAGCTCAGCAAAGACGTAGGGCGCCAGCAAGAGATCTTGTCCACGTAGTAGAGGAAGTAGGCCACCAAGCTTGTCCACGTAGTTCAGGAGGAAGACAACCAAGCTCGTCCAAGTAGTTCAGGAAGTCCACGTAGTCCAAGAGGTAGGCCACCAAGAGCGCGAAGACGAAGTCCAGGAAGAGAGCACGGCGTAGAGGAAGGTCACGTAGAGCTCGTTGTACTCAAAGTCCAGGACGTAGACGTAGAGCAGCACCAAGGAGATCACAAAGATCAGAAAGTAGCGGTCACAAAGTTCAGGGAGTAGCGCAGCAAAGCAAAGAAGCAACAGCTGGAACACACGGCTCCGCTGCCACTGCGGAAACCCGGGGCCCAACGACGCCAAACAGCTATGGCACCCGCACAGGTTTTCCTCAGGGCGTGGCCAGGTAGCTCAAGCGCTGGAGCCAGGCCGGCGAGCGAAAGATCTGAACATGCTAAAACATGCACAAGCCATGGTGCCAATTCACAAATATGCAATTTCTATTCCAATTGGTCCCGGTTTTTTCCTGGTATCATGGGGATATACAGGGGATCTTATCTGGTATTTGACACTTAACATAAAAACCAATTGGTAACCACACTGGGATTTTATCGAACATTAGTAACGTTTGTGTGTGCACCATGGCACGTGATGGAGAATGATCATTCACCAGAGGATTTACCCGGCCTGGTCAACGTTTACAAAAAACCATGGAAAGATCCACCATTTTCTATCTGGGCAAATCCACTATTTCGACTGGGCCATGTTCAATCGCTATGTTAAATTACCAGAGGGTAACTATTAACCATTAACCATAGGTTAACCATATATTAACCATAGATAAACCACATGTTTGCCAGAGGGTCATCTGAAATCCTCGCCGCGCGACATTCTCGCAGGTGTGTAACAAAAGACTCGGCAGAACTTTGCTGTCGCACTCTTCAGGCCTGACAGGGCGTTGCGGTTGCGGCCTTTTCATAACCATAGCCTCCATGGCTGGGAAGTCCCCTATAGATGATCAGGCCATAAATGGGAATATCATTGAACTAAATTATTACTATAATAATTGGTGATGATTATATCATTAATTGTATTACTATGGTTAATAGTAATGTGGTTATAAACCATGGTTTAATAAACCACCCATGACTGGGAATGGTAAGTTTATACAACCTATAAAAATGGTGATTTTGGGGGATGGTTTATCGTTGTTTTAACCACATTATAGATTATCAATCAAAATGGGAATATCATATCATTGAAGTAAATATATTTTTCAGCAAACTATGTTTGAGTACCAGAGGGCAATGAAGTAGGTTATAAATGGTTATAACGTTTAATAAAATAGCATAAGTAGATGAACAACAAAAACCATAATTGATAGCAACAAAGCCTTCATTTCAAAAGGGTCAGCTTTGTCAAAACCCCTCTAAATTGGAAGGTGTTGTATTGCTTAAAGTTTAATAGGGAGGTGGGTTTTAATCACTTGTGTCGGTTCTGTAGTTGGACGGTTGTACTGATTTTACGTGTCAAGACCAGCAAGAAAAAATCGTCTCAAGCGTGGCAAAGAAAAAGGAACCTACCCTCTGGTAAACGTTTACATAGCTATGGAAAATCACCATTTTCAATGGGAAAATCACAAATTTTAATGGGAAAATCACAATGTTTAATGGAAAGATCCACCATCTTTAATAGGTAAATCAACTATAAATGTAGTATTTTCAATAGCTATTTTGACATAACCAGAGGGTACATGGGTTTCTCTGAAATTAAGGACCCCCTGATCCACTGGTCAATCATCAACTTCTTGCAGCCGTTTTTTCCATCAAGTTATCACTTCCAGTAGGCACTGAGTCGCAGGCACGGCACTGCAACTTCGTTTCACTTTCTGAAAAAACATATCACTTTGCTTCTGTCCCAACTTTTGGATCTCAAGGATGATAACAGCCTGTACAGTTTCAACCAGCATACTCTAGGATGACACAACTATTTACACCATGGATATCCGAAGAAACACCACTTTTCAACAGAAATGTGATCATTTCCATCTACAATTTGTGCACTGTAGAACTTGGTTTGTCTGAATGGTTGGTGCAAACACGAATCAAATGGTTCATCATTCTTCCCATGAAAAAAATCTAACTCTTTGTTGGTAAATCACATATTTTTCAAGGCCTGCTTTGCCGTACCTGGAACGCAGGTATTGAATTGTGATACTTTTTTTGGATCATATACCATAATAGAGTCCATAATATACCCTATATGTTTGAATCATGATGATCCCATATCCATACTCCAAACATACCCATGATGATACCATACCCATAATCCGTAATATACCCATATTGCTGTTTTTTTCATATAATCCCATGTTTTATCCACACATCTGCCCCATCCCCTCCTGCAGAAAGAGTTGGAGTCCCTGGTTGCCGTACCATCCTCGATGGGAAGCCATTGATAGGAAGATTGTACTTTTAAGTAATCAATTGTCAATGGCCATTTCAGGAACCTAAAATGGAGGTACCTACCATATATCCATATATAAGGCCTATATAAGGCCTATGTAAGGGAATATCCCAACAAAATATGGCCTTATATGGTACAGTACCTCCATTTTAGGATCCTGCAATTCCCATTGAAGTAATACTATTAATATTATCTATCAATGGTATTAAGTATCAATGTCTTCCTATTTTCCTAAGCCATTAAGATTCAAATTGTTGATACTTGTCTGATACTTGTTTCTTTTAGGGAGCCATTCAGACACCAATAAATTGGGGGTGGCAATTTTTTTTGGGATTTGTTTCCCGTTTTAATTCCCAAAAAAAATAGCCCTCCATAAATTGGTATGTCTATACTTTGGCTCGCTGCTTTACCTTGGCTGCTTTGAAAAGGCTTTCAGATTGTGCTCTAATCCACCGTGATGGGATTTTGTGGGAACTGGATCTTTGGCCACTTGACTTTCAGTCAATGCAGGGCATGTCGGAACCACTGTGCATGGGAATGCTCTATGCCCGACCGTCATGTCACGTTTTTTTGTTACGTCTGTCACATAGCAAGCCTGGCAAGGAAGCCTGGCAATGGAAAATATCGATTGTTCGGAAAATCATCCAGAATTTGAGGAGGATTTTCCAGTCAGATTTCCAGCGGTCTCTGTGGAATGTACCCACCCTTACCACAAATCCCTACGTTCCTGGAAGATCATCGTAGCTTATCCCATGAATGAGATGTATTTAACATAGCCATGGTATAGATGGCCCATAGAAATAGATGGTTTACCTGGGTTTACCTAGCTATAAAATGGGTGGATCTTTCCATGGCTAGCCCTGTTAGTCATAACCAGATGCTATAGACGATGACACCATCGATTTCCATTGCATTTGATGACACCGGAGGGTGTCACCATCATTTCTTTGAAGGCAACCCGGCACCCATGGCGGCAGCACCGCTGTCCCGATCCGCATCGATCCGCCACGTCACGCTGGCACAGACGAAGTGGGGCGTGGTGCCAGTGTATCCCTCGATGCAGTTTTCAATACATTTCTCCTGGGCCGGGAACGACCAAAATGTATCGGTTCCAACGACGCTGGCTATAGATTATCAATGGCTGACAATGGTTGTAAATAACCACATGTGATTAAATGATTATTAAATGGTCTATCTATCTAATAACCATTTAATAAGCATTATCAATCATGATTTACCATCTTTATATGATATGCCAAATGGTTGTGTAAGCACTAATAGCCTATACATATACATATCCTATATATAAATATAGGTTATCAATATCCTATCAAAAAATATATCGTATACCATGGCTTACATGAAAATGTGGGATCTGGCTGCCATAAGCAGCGATGATTTCCTCATGAAAAAATGTGTCTGTCTTTTCCACAGCGCAGCAAGCTGTTTATGGCACAAAGTTTGCCACAGAAAAATAGCCATCCAAAATGTTCCACAACAAATGTGGCAAGGCAAAAAATCTTGACTTTCTGAATGAGTGGCTAAGTTGGTTGTAAGCAGATTTTGTTCCTGTTTTTATGTGGAATGTCCCATGCGTTTTATTCCTGGCTTTGTTTGACACTGTACCCCCAAAATATCAATCATGGGTGAACTAAGAAAGCTGGGATTCTTGTTATCTAAGCTCTAAAAGACATGTAAGTAACATACGAGATTAAGTAGGCTGTTTAACATGCAATAACCTACATTCATATGTACACACATATATATATATTATGTTATATATATATATGAAACATGGAATATATTGATAGGATATGATAACCACTGAAGAAAGTGCGTTTCCGTCACCTGTTCAGAGAAATGATCAGATCATGGGGTTGAAATTCGTGGATGTTACCCGGCCTGGTAAACTTACCAAAAAGCTGTTGAAACTGGCCATAGAAACAGTGAACTTTCCCATGAAAAATGGTTAATATATAGATAATCTATGTTTAATATATGGATAATCTATGGTTAATCTATGGTTAATATATGGCTAATCTATGGTTGATGGTTAATAGTTACCCTCTGGTAAACATACATATATAGCTATTGAACATGGCCCAGTCGAAATAGTGAATTTTCCCATGAAAAATGGTGGATCTTTCCATAGTTGTTTGTAAACGTTTACCAGAGGGTAGATTGGATGCAACGTAGGGGATATAATCAATGTGAGGGGCTTTATAATTCCCAAATGGATGTTAATAGATATTAAACTCATCGTAGTTTGGTGCTGATTTGGATTATTAATGAATGTTATTGATAGGGTCTTTAATGGATCTTAATGGAGTTCAATGGTTGAAGTTTAAAAATGGTATATTCTCAAGGATAGATTATCTATTTTCCTAGATGTGTCTCCTCAAGTTTCCGTTTCCAGACTGGTAATCAAACATGGCAATGGAAAATCGTCCATTTAAGATATCATTTAGTTGATGTTCACATGTTTGTTTCCACTATCACCCCATTTCGTTCAAGGATTTTCCCACGAAAATCCCCACTAAAAGTTCAGGGGTTCAAGGACTTTCAACCCCATGTTGACACCAGAGGGTACCCTTAGAAAAACCAACAAAGATGCAGAAAACCCCGCTTCGGAGATTGGTGGGGAAACACCCCCCACCTTCCCAACCTATTGCATTTTCTATTATATGATATTATACTAATATCTATTGACTCTACAAGTATGATCTCTTATTGACAAGCCCCAACACAAAACAAAACAAAATGATGATCTCTTTACATCTTTTTACATTAACCCAACCCCAACCCATCCCCATCCCCAACCCATCCCCAACCCCCCATCCACCATCCTGGAAGAAGAGCTCGCTGCAGTTGTTCGTGGCACGGTCGCTGGGCAGCGGCAAACCCTCCGTGCAGGGCGAGGCCGTGCAGCTTGGCAGCTGCCCCAGCAGCTCCACACTGCTGCCTCCGGGGCATGGTGAAAGGATGGCTGTTTTTAAATAAAGGCTTAATATATATATATATGTGTGTGTATATAATATAATATAATATAATATAATATAATAGAATAGAATATAATAGAATATAATAGAATATAATAGAATATAATAGAATATAATATGCATAACTATATATGTAACATGTATGTGTATATATATATATACATAGTTTAGTTTCTAGAATGTTTAGAGTACTAACAGGTATGTTATGTTGATATTGGGTTCTTTCACAGCGGACTGGCGGCGAAACATGATCCAATGTTCCATGAACGAAAAAGCGGCGATAAGGGTTGACTACTATTATGGTTATAACTATTATCCATTCATGTTGACCTACGATTTATCAATGCCCCCTGAATAAAGCTATTTTTTTCCAAAATTAATAATAAATGACCCCTAAATAAAGCTAATTTTTTTTGTCCCTAAACCCAGATTTGCCCAGATGGGGCTGACCAAAACCTTTATTCAAAAATGATAGCTGGAAATTGTCAAGAATGATGGATGCTCTTTCTATTCAAAACCTTTACTTAAACTTCTCCAAAATCAACTCCAAATCAACTCATCAAGGGTACCCCCCATGAGGTGCCTTAGCACCAATTAGAGTTTGACCCTGAATAAAGCTACTGAGCTTCCCCCTCCCGCTGATCAAGAAATGAATACTAAATCAATACTAAATCAATACTAAATCCATGAAATGAGTACTAAACCAATACTAAATCCATGAGATGAATACTAAATCAATACTAAATCCATGACATGAATACTAAATCAATACTAAATCCATGACATGAATACTAAATCAATACTAAATCCATGACATGAGTACTAGATCAATACTAAAACAATTGTTGGATTCCTGTTTTTTTTTGAAATTGCATTTTATGTATTTGTTTTCAATTGTGGTAATTGAAAACCTTTACATACAAACATGTTTGATGGTGGCTTTAAGTCTATTTAGGGTCAAAGAGAGGGGGGGGCCTATTTATAAATCAGAGGTGGACATTAATGGTTAATGCCTGCATCTGAATGGACACGCACAAATCTGAGAAGTGCAACATAGACGTTTGAGCCAGCTTGGATTGACATGGCTTACATCAAGCCTTTTTTGCCCGAGAAAACAGGTGAGATTTGCGTTTGATTTGGTGAGGGTTATGAGCCCAACCCAATAAACCATGAGCGACTCGTCAATGCGTACTGTTCCTGATGATTCCCTTGCCGTTCAACCATGGCCATTGCCCAGTGGTTCGCCTGTGTCCCTTGGACCACCAGCTCAGACAGCTTCCATGGAGGAGGTGAATGTCTTTTGGTCTGACAGGATCAAGGATGAATTGGCCCTGAGGGCAATGAGACCTACTGGATTGCCAGCGCTGGAGGATGGAGGTGTGGGTGGCGGAATGGGATCAACCATGGTACCTTTTGAGTATGGAGGTCGTTCAATGGAGAATACCCCTCCTAGGATGGCTCTAGGCAATGATGACCAACGGATGAATGTTGTTGGCCATCTAGCAAATGAAAATGTTAGACTTCGTCAGGAACTTGATGCCCTGAGGATGTTGGTTTCTCCTGTCAATGTAGGACCCAGGAACTTGGCTGGATCTTTTGCTGGCGTGTCAGATTCTCGTGGTGCTCTTGGACTCGGGGCTCCTATGAATTCTGGCTCAACTGGTGTTTTGGCAGCTTTGGGTCTTGGCATGGCACACGGATCTAGCGCTTTGAGCACTGGTGGAGCAGTTCTTCAATCGATCTTGGGTCGTAGCATGCATGTTGCTTCTGTTCATCATGGAGGCTCTAATGTTCATGAGGGTCCTATCGCTCTTGGAGGCTCCACAGCCCAACGAGGTCCATGTCCCCTTGGAGGTCCAATTGTTTCACGTGGTCCTGAAGTTCTTGGTAGTCCTACTGTTCAACAAGGCTCTGAAATTCCTGGAGGTCTTACAGCCCAACGAGGTGCTGAAGCTGCTGAAGGCCCTGGTGTTCCTCAAGGCTCTGAAGTCCGAGGAGGTAATGGTGATGCAATGGAGGGCAGCGGTGGCCATCCACCATCTGGACCTGATCGTTCTGGAAATTCCTCTCAGTCCCATGCGAATGCACCCGGTGGAGGTGGTGATGATCCTCCCAGGCATGGCGGCTCCGTGTTCGTCGGTGGTGCTTCTGGGGGGCAAGGGGGACCAGGATGGCCAGGAGGTTTTGGAGGTGGTGGGGCCGGAGAAGTGCCATCTTGGGTTGCAACCCTCTTGTCTCAGCAGGAGTCCATCCGCACGGTTGACCTGCCATGTCTGACTGATTTGGGGGAGTCTGAGATTGGTCCTTTGGTGGCGGGTGATTGGCTGACTTCAATTACTCCTTTGATGAAGGATCTGAGTCCTTCTTCGGCGACTTGGTGGGATGCGGTGCTGACTGTGGCGGGTGATTCATACCAGACATGGCTCAACAGTGATCCATTGACAAGACTGAGGATCAATCCTGTCACTCCACCAGCATTTCTTAGGTCTCCGTTTGCTCGTGTTGAACAAAGGGCCCAAACCATTTTGCTGAAGGCCATTCCTGAATCTCTCCGTTCTGAAATCATCTCGAATCGTTCGATTGGTTCCATTCAGATCATCTTTCGGGTCCTGACTCGGTATCAGCCTGGTGGTTTGGCTGAACGTACTACACTGCTGAAGCAACTGGTGGAGATCAAAGCTCCATCCAATGTTGCTGGTGTGGTCAGTAGCCTCAGGTCTTGGAAAAGGTGGCTTGTTCGGGTTTCTGAGTTGGGAATCAATCCCCCTGATGCCACTTTGTTGATGTCAGCTTTAGATCGATTGGCCAATGTCCTCACAAAAGGGTCACCTCAGACTGGTTTTCGTTTGAGTTCAGCCCGTGCCCAATTGCAAGTGGATACATGCCCTTCTTTGCCCACGGTTTTGTCTTTTGCGGATACGATGATGGCTGAAGCAGAGTCTCTTTTCCATGGTGGCGCCACCTTGCCCATTGAGGGAGTCAAGGTGAAAGCTCTTTCATCTGATCAAGATCCGGCTCCATATCCAGCACCAAAGGTGGGGTCGAAGGATGATCAAAGCGGGGCCAAAGCGTGTCACTTTTTTGTCAGTGATGGAGGATGTAAGAAGGGTAAACAATGTACGTTTCAACATGTTTGGGGCAATGTGAACGAATATGGTCGTTGCTGGAACTGTGGGTCAAACCAACATCGACGTGAGAATTGTCCTGTTGCTGATCAACAAACAAAGGATTCAGCTTTGAAGGACAACGGAACCCAAAAACCCAGTGTTAAGAAACAGAAGAAGCCTGCTGTCAAGAAGGCCGAGGGTGGATCTACCCAGGCCAAAGAAGATTCTGGCGCTCAGGATGCTGCTCCCAAGATTGAGGAGGCCACGACCTCGAATGCTTCTGCGTCGTCTCATGGGGCATCCTCCCAGGATCAAGTTGCTGGTCTTCTAGTAGAGGCTACTCACTTGCTTCGGTCTATGAGGCCGTCTTTGAAGGCTGTGAAGTTGAGTTCGTTGCCTGCGGATCGATGTGGTCGTGCGTTGCTCGATGGAGGAGCAACTCATGCTCTTCGAACTGCGGTCTCTAAGGAAGAGTTCGACTCAGCAGTGCCTGTCCGTGTGGAGTTGGCTGCTGGAGAAGTTGTTCTTCGTCAGCTTCCGGGCTCTGATGTTCTCATCTCTGAAGAGGCCATCCAGACGATTGTGCCTCTTGGCAAGTTGATGCTCTTAGGCTACTCCGTGTCATGGGATGTGGATGGCTTCACTTTGAAATCACCATCCGGTGTAGTGATTGACACGCAACTTGAAGGTGATTGTCCGACGGTAGATGAGTCCATCGCTCTTGAGTTGATTGCGGAGCTTGAGGTCTAGATGCTGGAGTCTGAACGACGTTTGAAGGTCCTCCGAGGTGAAGATGTCAATGGCTTTGACAGTGATTTGCTGCGATGGCTTCAGAGTTTGAAGAGGCTTTTCCCTGAGGTGCCTGATGAGATCTTGGTGCAGATTCCACCAAGGAAGAAGTGGTCTGGTGACAGTGTTCCTTGGAATAGACGATGGAGAAAGCGTTTGCAATCGTCGCCAGCGTTAGTGCTTCATCTCTTTAGTGGAGGAGATCCCAAGTTTTGGCAGGAGGGTTTGGCACCACATGGTTTGACTGCACTGTGTGTTGACAAGTGCATTGATCCTGGACACGATTTGTTGCGTGACACCACGTATCATTTTCTTATGGACCTTTGTGAATCTGGTCGTGTTGAAGCTCTTCTTGGCGGACCTCCTTGCCGCACTGTTAGCAAGTTGCGTTTTCGTTCTCCAGGTCCTCCTCCTGTTCGAACCCGTCATGGGCCAGAAAGATTTGGACTCAAGGATCTCTCTTCGAATCTCCACGAAAGCGTTCTGCAAGACACTGTTTTGTGGCTGAGGTATGTCTGGCTCTATGCCCTTGCTCAGGACAGTCGTGATGCCAAGGTTGGTTTTCTCAAGGAGTCACCGGAAGACCCGGAAACCTACAAGAAGGATGATGATCCAGTTGAATATCCTTCTTTTTTCTCTTGGCCCGAATGGAGTTCCTTGAAGTCGAAGTACAACATCTTTGAAGTGTCTTTTGATCAGGGTCCCTTTGGCCATGAGACCAAGAAGCCGACGCGCTTAGGCACAAATCTTGGACTTCTTCGAGAATTACACGGTGTCCGTGGCCCTGGCACTGGTGTCCAAGATGATGGTGCTACCATTGAGCAGCGCATCCAACGTTCAAGAAGGTGGGCAGCTTGGGCCCCGCAGTTAAAGCTCAAAATCCTGGAGGCGGTGGTCGCAGAGTTCAAGGTGCCTCTTGTCAAGAAGCTCTCTGAGGCCCAGTGGCAACAACACCGAGCCAATGACCATCAGCCGTTTTCTTCTGAATGCTTTGATTGTCAGGTTGGGGGAGGTAGACACAAACCTCATCTCAAGATTCACAATCCTGACACCTACACCTTGTCCGTCGATGTTTGCGGTCCCTTCCAACAAGGACATGATCAGCTGATCTCTAAGGCGAAGTATGCTCTTGTGGGCGTCTTCACAGTTCCCATTTCCGAGGAAGGTCAGAAGCTTTGTCCAACGCCTTGGGACTTCATTCAAATCATCGAGAAGGATGCCGAGGAGCCATCACCTGAGGCTCCATTCAGAAGACCTTCGGACTCTGAAGATGTACCTTTCTTCCCAGAGATCGAGCATCTCTCGGCTGAGGAGTGTGCTGAGGGGGCGCTCTCTCCGGATGCCCGGCCAGAGCCGGATGGAGGTGAGGCTGAGATTGAGGAGGAAGGAGGAAAGAAGGATGGGGGAGAAGGGGAAGATGGGGGTCAGATTAAGGAATGGGAAGACCAGATCGATCCCACCAAGAAGGTCTATGTCAAGAACTTCACCCTGACTGAGATCCTCTCATCAAGAACTTCAACCTCTGTTCTTGCAGCCTTGAACAGAATGGTGGCCAAGTTGACCTACTTAGGTTTCAGTGCGCGCCGTCTCCACAGTGACAGGGCAGCCGAACTTTCTTCGAAGGCTGTCACAAGATGGGCTGAGCAGAAGGAGATCTTCCGAACTTTCACGTCTGGATCGGACTGGAAGTCCAATGGAAGAGTTGAAGCTGAAATAGGCATGCTGAAACGTGCCGCCAACATCGTCATGAAGTCATCCTGCGTGGATCCATCCTATTGGCCCCTAGTTTTTCGACATGCCGCTGAACGTCGCGGGCGTCTCCAGTTGGCTGAGTTGGGAATGAGAACTGGAAAGCTTTTGCCTTTTGGTCAGGAGGTTGTCGTAGGGACCAAGAAGTGGGAGGACTTTCAAGGTCATTGGAGGGCACGAAAGAAGAAGGCATGGATTCAAGGACCAGATGTCAGCATGTCGCTGACGAGTGGTGGTCACTATGTAGTGGATGAGGATGGCAAGTACATGCATGCCACTGACATTGCGTTGAATGCCGGCCCACGTCTTAGAATTGAAGATGATCCAAGTCCTCTCCCTGAGCTCGTTGAACTCTCTGCGAAGGCCTGTGAACATTCCTTTGATGAAGCCCCTCGACATCGAGTTCATGGCAAGCAGTCTTTGAAGTCTCTTGGACTCGATGAAGTTTCAGCGGATGATCTTCAAGACCGACTCCATCGAGGTTGTCACTTGGCCAATGTTGAGGCCAAGAATCTTGAGACCAACATGGACACGGCGGACAGTGTCATGTCTTCCTTGGCCGATTTGGACAAGGAGAATGGAAAGCTTGTGGCCTTTTTGAAAGCCATCAAGGAGTACGAGGAAGGTGAAGTTGCTGATGCTTGTGCAGCAGCAGTTCCCCCTGATGAGTTCCTCCAAACCAAGACCTACTCTCTCCATGAAGTTCGAAGAGATGTTCAACCTTGGATCGAGTCAATGAAGGCAGAGTTTGAGAGCCTTCTCAGTCACAAGGCCATTGAAGTGGTCACCAAAGAATGTGCTGAACGTCGAATGGAAGAAGCACGTCAAGTTGGAAAGCTTGTTGAGGTCATCCCAGCCAAAGGTGTGTTCACCCGAAAGGCCGGCTCTGGTAAGAGAAAAACCAGGGTAGTGGCCTGTGGCAATTGCATGTCAGAGCGCGAGACTGCTGATTTGTATGCTGCCGGTCTGGATGCAACCCAACTTCGCTGCATCCTCAAGGAGTCCACCCTTCAGAACTGGGAGATTGGTGTGTGCGACATTCGCACGGCTTTTCTTTTGGCACCAACTAGTCAGTCCGAACTGATTGTCATTCAACCTTCTCGCATCCTTATCGACTGTGGTGTCATCCCGGAGGGCACTATGTGGATTGTCACTGGAGCCCTTTATGGTCTCACCACTGCTCCAAGGGACTGGGGAGGCTTTAGAGATGCAACTTTGACGTCATGCCGCTGGTCTGGCCTTTTGAATGGTTGTCGGGTTCAATACCAATTTCAGCAGCTCTCTGATCCCAATGTTTGGCAGATTCTCAGCACTGCAGACGGCTCTGATTCAACAGTATGTGGATATCTTGCGGTGTATGTAGACGACCTATTATTCGTTGGTCCTGATTGTGTCATTGATGATGCTTTTGCCAGGATCCGTTCAATGTGGGTCACTTCTGATTTCGAGAAGGTGAGCTCTTCTTCTTCTTTGAAGTTTTGTGGAATGGAGCTTCATCGCACCCCTGAGGGCCTGAAGATCCACCAGGAGTCCTATGTCCATGAACTCCTTCAGCGACATTCTGTAGAGATATCATCCCCCTACGTTCGACTTCTTGATGATCCAGCTCCAGTTTCTGATCCCTCCCCAACTGACGTCAAGAAGGCACAAGCTATAGCTGGCGAATTGCTTTGGGTGGCAGGTCGATCTCGACCGGATGTAGCGGCAGCCGTTCACAAGATGAGTCAATGGGTTACTCGAAATCCATGTTGGGCCATTCAATGTGGCTATGAAGTCCTCAAGTATCTGAAGCATTCTCCCAACTTGGGCTTGGTCTACTCTGGTGTTCGACCTCGAGACCCTGATGATGATCCACCGAAGTGTCCAAGGAAGGCGGGATCCATTGAAATCCTTTCAGATTCATCGTTTGCTCCGTCCGGGGAGAATAGCATCTCTGGTTTGGTGATTCTGTTTGCTGGAGACCCTGTTCAGTGGCACACTCAGAAACAGAGCCTTGTGGCTTTGAGTACAGCAGAAGCTGAGCTGTGTGCTATGGTGGATGCACTTCAAGCTGGACGTTCTGTGCGCAGCTTTGTAGAGTTGATTCATCCTGGTACTGACATGGTGATGTTTGGAGATAACCGCGCAGCATTGATTCTTGCTGGCGGCCAAGGTGGCGGCTGGAGAACACGTCACCTGAGAATCAGATCATCAGCTCTGACAGATGCTTTGAAGAGAGGCGAACTACAGCTTTTCCATATGGCTGGAACACGATTGCTGGCTGATGCGTTGACGAAGCTGCTTCATGCTGTTCCTCTTCGTCGATTTTGCATTGGAATGGGCATGGTCTCTCCAAGTTCCGAGATGAAAGCTCTGAAGAGTTTGGATGTGAAGCCAGTTTCAAGTACTGGCATCAAGTCGAAGCTTGGTCAATGTCTGGGCTTGCTGATGTCGTGCCTAGCATTTTTGCCTGATGTTGGTGGTGTGTCCACCTCTGATGATGAGCCATCTTCAATGACTTTGGATTGGCCGTTGCTTTTGATGCTTGTTGCTGTGATAGCTTTGTGGTAGCTTTTGCGTTCTGTGGGCACCTGGGGCGTGAAGTGGGCCCTTGGAACGAAGGAAGATCTGAAGGTCAAGGTTCTATCTCATGAAGCTGTCCTTCCAGCTCGGGCTTCTCGCGATGCAGCTGGTTTGGACGTTTCCACGGTGGAGTCCTTTGTGTTGGAGCCTGGCGAGCGAAGACTTGTCTCAACTGGCCTTCAATTGGAGCTTCCTCCTGGCACCTATGGGCGTTTGGCTTCTCGCAGTGGCTTAGCATCTGGTTTTGGTGTTGAAGTTGGAGCTGGGGTGATTGACCCAGACTTTCGAGGAGAGGTCAAAGTGTTGCTTTTCAATCAGGGCCACCACAATGTCACGTTCAATCCGGGTGATAGGGTAGCTCAGTTGATTGTTGAAAGGTTCTCATGTGCTAGGGTTGTCCCTGTCAATTCTCTTTCAACCACGATTCGCAGCGCTGATGGTTTTGGCAGCACTGGAGTGAGCTCTGCAGCTATGGCAGCCGTGAGCAGATCCAGCGCTTCTGTCACTGATGGTGGTCTGCGATTGAGATCTTTGAGAACCTCAACCGATGTTGGCTTTTCTGCTAGCAGCTCTGCGGCCAGCTCCGATGCCAGAAGTCTGAGTCAACCGACTCATGGAAGTGAGCCAGTTTCATCAGATCCGTTTTTTCCATTCTGTGGCAGTTGGTTTGCTGGACCTGGTCAACTAATGGAGACCGTGATCCAAGCACGTTCTGATGAGTTTCGTAGAAACCTTTTGCCGTTTGATGATTGGAAGTTCAATATCCCACCTGTGTCTTGTGCTGATTCACGAAATGAATTTCTGATAGATGGTGAAGCGATTTCAGTGTTCACCCACGGAAAGTCTCGACAGAAGCTGTTCGATGTTAGAGTGGATTCCGACCTTTTTCGACCGGTCAGAGTCACATTGGCTTGGCATTGTGATGGGAAAGTACAGCTGACTGTAGATCGTCGAAACGGTTACCACAGTGAACTTTTGGCTTCAAAGTGGCGTGGGTACACCATAATGTACCATAAGAAGGCTTAAGCCCTGATGCAGTAGCCCCTATGCGAAGCATAGGGGGGGGAGTGCCTGCATCTGAATGGACACGCACAAATCTGAGAAGTGCAACATAGACGTTTGAGCCAGCTTGGATTGACATGGCTTACATCAAGCCTTTTTTGCCCGAGAAAACAGGTGAGATTTGCGTTTGATTTGGTGAGGTTAATATCATCAATCATTAATCATAACCATAACTATTATTCCATTATTAACTATCAACTAATTCCATAATATTGGTCTATCATGGTCTATCACACTCTTCGGAATTCTAACCAATTTTCATGTTGGATTCACTATCCAGGAATCGGTATTCCGAAGTGAAGACATCTTTTTTTTCACAATCCCCTTCTTAAACCAGCTAGACCCAGGATATTTTCCGAATTTGAACCACGATGTTGCCGGAACTATTCGTTCGAACATCTATGAAAATATGTTCGAACGTGGCGTGTAATTCATATCCCTGAAATATTCGAAAATATATTCCATGATAAATGTTTAGATATGTTGACTCATATATATATATATATATCATATACCATTATACCATGTATACATCAAATTATACCAATGTATGTACCATGGGATAACAGTGAGTCAAGTGAGTCAAGTGAGTCAACTTTCCCATGGGATCTTGGACATTGAAATCGTCTCCCATGGGAGGCACATCCGAATTTTCGATGCCGGACTTACCCGAGGTTTTAGAAAAACCAATGGCTGCTGAATCTGTTTTTTTTTTCTGGATGAATTCCTCCATTCTGTTGAACATCATCAAAACCGCTAATAAAAACCTGAAAATTATTGGTTGAATCCCCATGGAATCCCCATTTTTTAATGGTAAAAAATGGCAATATATCACCAATGTTTGCGAAAAAAAAACTTGTGCGTTCTCCTGTCACCAGATCTGTTTCAGAGATCCCCACCTGTGAAGATGCAAGACAACCTGAAGCACGTAACCACGGATGTGCCAATATCTATGGCACTATGGGCTGCTAAACCATGAAAAATATGGGCTTAACCATGCCAGGTGCCCAAAAAACTTGGCGACAAATTGCGAGAAATAACTAGGTCCGCTAGGTGAGCTATGCATGGTAGACATATCATGACATATCTATATGATATCTGGGTAAATTATAATATTTCACTAACCTGAATAGTTCGGCCATTTGGGGATGATTTCCCTTATTAAGCATGATTATAGTGAGGTCGCAGTGAGGTCATTATAATTTGACCAGACATATCTATGATATGCTCAACACATATCACATCTCGGGGGGCACCTACCCTTGCGGTTTTCCCGATGGTTTTCGGCAACAGGTCCGAGCGCAACGCGAGCGCAACGAATGCTTTGAACTCGAGCATTCACCAATTATGGGTCTTCATTTGGTCATTTTCAGAGGGAAACCAATGGTTTTAGGGGTTTGCTCCCATTCTTGAGACACACTTTTTTTTTCTCCAATTCTCCAATTCAACTGATGTTTCAGATTGTTTCAGTATATGTGGTGTTTCCAAATTTGTGCACCGAAGATGTGAAGAAAACTGGATGAAGTGAGCCACAGCTGAAACCACAAACGCATTGTAGCGCCATTTTTGGATGGCGAAAAAACCCTTGGTCTTGAAAACAACATCTGGCTACAACAAAACACCCAAAAAAAAAGTTTCTCGACTTCGGACGCTTGTGACAACATTTCATTTCTTCCCGGACGCTCGGAATGTTGGATTGTGAAGCAACCACGGTTTCACCATGATGCCGATGGAGCCCCCATTCTTTTAAGCTCCATCCAGTGACCCTGATGTTTCACCATGTTTCACCTCCATTTTTCAAAACTGATTAAGCCTCCAACTCTTCTCCATATGCTGAAAATCACCACTCAATCACCATTACAACTAAGGTGGTAAAACAACCCCTCTGAAAAATATGAGTGAGTAACAGTTGGGATGATGACATTCCCAACTGAATGGAAAATAAAATTCATGTTCCAAACCACCAACCAGATAGCATCTATAAATAAATGGTGGATTACTTCTATAACCAGATAGCATTATACCAAGATAAAGAAAAAGTCCCATATCATATCATAAAACATCCCAGTATATATCCCACTATATTTATACCACTATTATATATCATACCATAAATATATATATATATGGTCAGAAAATTTAGTCCCATATCAGAAAATATATATCCCACTATTATACCATTATATGGGGATGGATCAATACCTATTAATACCATTTTTAGGGGAGTGAACATCCATTTACCAGCTATTTTGATGTGAACTACAGGGGTACAAGGTTTTGACCCACTGCCATATATTTTCCATCGTAACCCCCCCAGCATTTCTTGCTGAAAAATCCCATCTCAATCTCGGCAACTGCTCCAGGCCAGCGCCAGCTGCCGCTTCATAACCTCTCCGTTTTTTGGCAAGAATCCATGGGAAAAAATGATCTGGGTAAATTATAATTTATAATATTTCACTAACCTGAAATAAGGCAATTTTGGGATGATTCCTCTTACTAACCATGATTCCAGTGAGGTCGCAGTGAGGTCGTTATAATTTACCCAGAAATGATGGGACAAAATGGGACACCTATGGAATGATTGACGATGATCGTACGGCATAAATTCAATGGGGAAAAAATGTATGATGATACAATGATACATCATTGGGAGTAAACTGAGCATGGACAAAGCCATCACCCATCTTGTCTTTTTTTCCGAAACTGGGCTCAGGTCAATTGGGGGTTGAAATTTCTGACCCATAGAATGACCCAAGTTATTCATAGTGTTATTTCAAGTGGTGTTTCAAACTATTATTTACTGGCATACTGCTATTCATACTCTAATTTCATCCCCCATTAAAATTATTAATAACTGTTGTTATTCATAGTGCTGTTATTATAGTGCTATTCTAATTTCATACTGTTGTTATTCATAGTGCTATTCTAATTTCTTATTACTGTTTATAGTTGTTATTTGGAGAAACACGGGAAGACAATCATCCCATCCCCCAATATTCAGCACGCGCTATAAATCTTTTTGGTCAATACGTGTAAATCCTCCACGAAAGAAACCTTGGTTTCTGGCTGGTAGTAGGCAGGGGGAAGGGATTTGTACCAAGAAATCATGCGGCAATCAGACCATCGGGATGGATACGTGACCTTACTCACAATCATTTCTTAAGAGAGAAGGTGTCTAAGGTCGTCCTTGTGCGTCAGCAAAAAGAGTGTCCTTGTGTTTTTCTGTGTCAATTTTGGGGGGTAGATTCTACGCCAATTGACGAGAAGTGTCACCTTAAAAAATCTCCAGTTGATCATGAAAAATCGCCAAAACCAGCGTTCGCTCGGAGGCTTTTGGATCCGATGAAACCACTAAGCCATTGGAAAACAGCCGCTATGCCAAGCCAATCAAGGTATCCCCATGCTGATCAAATCCCCAAACGCTTTGGTTAAAGATGTCCCATCTTTGAATATGTTTGGTCCGGAATTTGTTTATGTCATCTATCCTCTGGCAAACGAACTAACATAACGAACTGGAAAGATCCACCATGCTATTAATGGGAAAATCAATTAGTTCGACTGGGCCATGTTCAATAGCGAACACTTAGTTTACCAGAACGGTATATATATCAGTCTTTGTTGTGCCTAGTTTTTGTGGATGAAACCTACACCCCAAAAAAAAATAACCGGATCATTCAGCGCCCAGCGCTGCGCCTCGAGCGCAAAAGACGCTGCAGTTCTGTCCATTCACCACACCACCGCAGGTGTTCAACCATTCGGGGCGATCAAGATGGCTTCCTGGGCGAGCTGGAGCTGAATTTACCGCCTGGTTAAATGAATATTCATAGATGGATGGATGGATAGAACATTTTCATGAACATTTAAAGATAGATATGTACATAATATGATATGTGTGTATGTTCACAACTGTGCATTTTATGCGGGAAATGGGTATATACATGGATCACTTCTTAAAAAATAGAAATCAGTTCAAGAAAATGGTGGCAAGATGTGGCACGGTACAATCGAAATGGGTGTACTTAGAAATTCATAGACATACTCAACTCTGGAAATAGCTAGATACTGGTAGATACCCTCCTGTAAACGGATGTGGAAAACCCACCATATCCCACCAGTAGATCATTTTCTTTGAGAAATAACTGGTGTTCCACATCTTAAAATGTAGGTTTGCCCCAGGGTACCTCGGAAACAAACCAGCAAGACATGGTGAAGCGCGCTTCAGCACTGAAGCGTTGTTCTCAGTGGGTGGATTGGTTTATGTTCATCCCCAAACCAGTCAGTAGTATAACGGTATACCCTCTGGTAAACGTTTACATAACTATGGAAAGATCCACCATTTTTAATGGGAAAACTCACTATAAATGGCCATTTTCAATAGCTATGTTAGTTTACCAGAGGGTAACTATAAAGCGACATAGCTATGAAGCGATAATTTGGCTGAATTAACACACAATGCTTATTTTTACCAATTGTAAAAAAAAGAAGTTCGTAATAATTCACTGGTTGGTGGTTTTAACCATCTTGAAAAATATGAGTTTGTCAATGGGGAGGATGATCAATTCATGTGATGGAACATAAAATTCATGTTCCAAACCACCAACCAGATGAATATCATATTCCCATTGTTGTTAGTTTATAGCCTATTAACCACTATTAACCATCACTATTAACCAACGGTTAATCATCACTAGCACCATTATACCAAGCTGACGAAAAGTCTTCGGGATGATTCCATCAACTCATCAAGATGATATCATCCATTATCAAGATTCAAGTCCTTCAAGTTGATGAATCGAATGAACAGAGTAATTGAAAAAATGATTCAACATATTCAATATTAAATAATCAACCAAAGATATAATATCATAAAATATGATGCATTAAGAATTTAAGGTTTTATCAACTAGATTCAACATTTGATTCAACATGTGATCTAATTGGTGGTTGAGCCACCCCCTGAAAAATATGAAAGTCAGATTGGATCATCATCCCAACTATTGGAGAACATTAAATTCATGTTCCAAACCACCAGATTTAACATAGCTATTGATAATGGCCATTTATAGTGAATTTTCCCATAAAAAAATGATGGATCTTTCCATAGTTTTGTAAACGTTTACCAGAGGGTAATGATTCAACCTTCATACCCTCTGGTCAACATACAAAAAACTATGGAAAGATCCACCATTTATAGTGATTTTTCCCAGTCAAAATGGTCATTTTCCATAGTTATGTAAACGTTTACCAGAGGCTATTCCCATACAAAATATGCCATTTTGATCATTTTCAATGGGAAAATCCACTATTTCTATGCCCATTTTCCATAGTTTTTTGTATGTTGACCAGGCAAAGGCTAGTTTGATCATCATCGAATCCGCATCGAATCCATCCGGAATCCATATCCGGAACGAATCCGCCGTGGCTCCATCGCAGGGTACAAATTGGCACAGCGGCAGGGTTCCGATCAAAGCACCTTGACCTGGTGATATAGGAATGATGTGGAATGATATTGACCTGGTCAATCCTATATCAACCAGATTTCCATATCATGGTTGATATATGATATATGGTTGATATATGGTTGCTATCATATATAGCAACTGGATATATTGGATATGGAATTAACCATTGTTTGCGAGAGTTAATAGGGTCAAATCTGGTTGATATATGGTTGATATATGGTTGATATATGGTTGATGGTGATCATTATCAACATGGTGAACCAAGCAACTGGATATGGAGGTTTCCTAAAATAAGGTACCCCTAAGTCATAATAAGTGGTTAATATGGTGGTTAATATCCGGTTCATATGGTTAATGATGATGGTTATTATATGGTTAATGATGGTTAATAAGAACCTGGTTGGTGGTGCAATAACCATCTTGAAAAACATGAGTTCGTCAAATGATGTCAAATGGGAGTATGACATTCCCAACTGAATGGAAAGTCATAATCCAGTCATGTTCCAAACCACCAACCCCATTTCATCCATTTTGGTCGCTGGGATTTTATTGGGGATTCTGTATGGAAATCACCATTTCTCACCATAGAAAATCCATCAGAAAACATAATGCATGTAGGGGATGAAACCAGCTCCTGGGGACAGAATGAAACTTGTGATTTTTTTTTGATGGGAGTTGTTCGACAGGAAAAATATGGGAGATCTTCTGGGAACAAAAACTGTCATGATTCTGGATGTGGCCAGTGTCATTCATTTTCTATGGGAATACCCGGCCTGGTAAACGTTTACAAAAAACTATGGAAAGATCCACCATTTTTCATGGGAAAATCAACGATTTCTATGGGCCATTTTCCATAGGGTATCCCATACAGGTTCTGTTGGGATACGTGGTCAGTGGATGAGAAAAACTCACTAGTGGTAACCGTTTTACGACGGAGATTCATGTGAAGAAAAAACCAGGAGAATAACCTTAAACAGTTCCGAAAATATTGGTAAGGTTGATCATTTTTTTGTATCCCAACCAGTCTATTTGGGAATAATTTATGTTATGGGATATGGTATGGGAACAAAATAGTCGTTCTGGAGCAAAATGGTATATCCCCATGTTCGAAGAAATATTCCTGGGCTTTCCCTCTGGTACTGACCAACAGTTCGCTATTGAAAATTGCCATTTATAGTTGATTTTCCCAGTTAAAAATGGTGGATCTTTCCATAGTTTTGTCAACGCTTACCAGAGGGTACCTTAGTTCAACTGGGGAGAACAAAAATCCGATGTAACAGGTATATCTCCCATAGTCCTTAGATGTCCTTAGTCTGAGTTGTCCCATTTCATGGCCATAAACTTCGAGAAATACGACTAATGTGGGTAAAAGAATTTCATAAACCATCCCCCAGTCATGAGCATTTTTTATAAGTGGTATAGTTACCGTTCCCAGTCATGGCCGGTTTATTAAACCATTGTTTTACCCATTCAATGTCCGCCAAGTTGCTGTTGCAGCTCAGTGTCGTTGTATTAGCCTGGAAGCCCGGATTGCCTGAGTTCATCATCGATGGAATCCCAACTTCTTCACGTCGTTAGAAAAATCATGTAAGATCCTACTTGGTGGCTCATCCCACGGCTCGTAAGTGGGTTAGTTCACCCCAGTGATTGATGTGGATTAACCCTACAAAAATCCCATTTATAACTGGGGTTATAGTTATCACCCACTTACGAGCCGTGGGATGAGCCACCAAGTAATTATGATACTATCTGACATGACAAGTTTAGGGTTTCTATCTGATACTAACTATGATACTATCCTACCTATGATACTATCTGATTTTGCTGCGTGGATTTCCTTTGTGAAAATAAAAAATCATCCACTCAGCAAATCCACACTAACAAATGATCGCTGGGTTGCTATGGTCGCATCTCCCAACAAATATCGGGATTACTCAATTTCGAAAATACATCAAATTACTATCATGCATCATGTTTGCTTGCTTAAATACCATTAAACCATTGAAATTAACATCAAGTTACATATTATCACTTAGGAATGTTATCAGCAACAAAAAAATCTCATCTCCCATTAAATCAACACATGATTGGTTCTTTAACCACCCATGGTTTCGCCACCCCGAGGCGCCACCCATGGTTTCGCCCCGGTACAGGTCACATCACACTGGCCCTGGTAGATCAATCCGTCGCAGGGCGTCTTTTCAAAGGCTGGATCTTTGGGCACCGTATTGGCCTCGAAATGGGACCGAAATTGGGGCGAAATGGGATGCCGTGGAAACTGATTGAAACCATCGGCTTTTCTTGGGAAAATCGACGTTGAAACTATGATTTCTTGGGAAGATCTACCGTGGAAACCATGGTGGAAACTGATGTTTTCTTAGGAAAATCGACACGTAGAAACTAAGTGGTTTTCTTAGGAAGATCTACGGGAGACTGGCGGGGAAAAACCCCATGGGGCCATTGGGGGTTCCGGAAATTGTCCCTGAAACCAACTTCAATGATCCGAGTTTGCTCCCCAATTTTGGAGTTAGTAGGGTCAAATATGGTTGACTGGTTGGTGGTTGAGCCAGCCCTCTGAAAAATATGAGTCAGTTGGGATCTAACGACATTCCCAATATATGGAAAAATAAAAGTCATGTTCCAAACCACCAACCAGTTGATATATGGTCATATAGTTAATAGTAATTTCCCAACGTCAAAGATATGTTTTCGATATTCACCATATTTGCGATATGGTTATATTAAGCCCATGGTAACCGCACATGTGAAGCCGCACCAAAAATGGGAACTTAATACTTATATAATCAACAACAAAAGAAATGGGTGGTGAAAGTCAATGGTTGACAAAACATATTTGAACCAAGCACTGATTTTGAGTTCCCAAAACAGAGTAGTAATTTCAGACAAGCCACCAATCTATTTCAATGACAATGAGAGATACTCGCTTTGTGAAGGAAATAAATGTTACTACCTGGTTTCCTGTTTTTTTTGTTCTAGTAATTTCAGATGCCTGTGTCATTCCAATATACAAACGAAAATCAGTCTCCATCCTGATGCATTTGCCCATTGGAATAAAAAACATTGGCTGTGTGGAAGCTCAGATATGCATAGATATGCTACAATCATATTCGTTGCTGGCACAAATCCAGGAATTTGTTTGAGGTCCCTGAATAGCTTACCTATGCTTACTTGCTGCGGCACTCAAGTTGCTTATCTGAACTAAGATTCCAAGGATTTTCAAGGCATTTATGACTTACAAAATAACCATCAACATGCGTCTCACTCTACAAACCAAATGAGTTTTTGTTTTCTATGAGAAACGCATTCGCACAAGTGGCAGCACGTAAGTTGCAACACATAAGTGTCGAATGCTGCAACGCGAGTGCCCGAGCAGCTCAGACACTTGTCTATTTTAGCCTACCCCAACCACATGTTTCGTCGGGCAACGCCAAAAATTTGCCTGTGAAGCCCCAGGTTTTCCAATCCAAAAGTATTGAAAAGATCCTCCTTCTGTCACTATTCAGATCCTCAAACTATTCAAAATTACTAAATTGATATACCCTCTGGTTATGACTAACATAGACATGGTATAGATGGCCCTAATCGAAATAGATACGGTTTACCTCGCTATAAAATGGGTGGATCTTTCCATGGCTAGCCCTGTGAATGTCATAACCAGGTTGGGTAATAACCAGATTGCTGATGCGCACGGCCCCGTCCCAATCAGAGGGCTAGCCATGGAAAATCACCTACCCATTTTAGAGCGAGGTATGGCCCATCTATTTCGATTAGGCTCATCTATACCATGGCTATCTATATACTATATTACATTGATATTCACCATAGTATATAGACTATGGATATACTATTGATATTACATTGATATTCACCAAGTGAATATTCACCATAGTAATATTGATATTCTATATACTATACTATATTCACTTCAAATCACCAGTTTTGCCCAGCGGCACATTGCACAGGGGAGCAGCTGGGAAGATCTCCCTGAAAACTGCCATCGATGCTGCAGCGAAGTCTGCTGAGACCTGGTCAAAAAAGGTGACGACGCCATTGTGACGAAAAACGTGGATGACCGGCACTTGGGGTGAAAACAAGGGGCCAATAAAGAAACAACATAAACATATAGAAAGAATGTGATTTCATGGGATCTAATGGGAATATGGTGGGATATGTATATAATTAATTGTAATATATACATATCAAATTTCGTCTACTTTGGCGATGCCGTAGTTGGGCTGAGTTAAGCACCGCTGGAACTGCAGCCGCAAAGTCTCCGCATCTGTGATTTATCATGGTTTTTTCAGGACGGGTGTGGAGAATCTTCGCAAACGTCTACGGTATTTTGACCTACATGTTTGAGCCTTTTTTTGGTGGCTGATACGGCTGCCCTTGACTACCCAAGCTGTGAAAACCCTACAAATTCCAGTGTCACCGGGACCCGGTAAACTACAGCGGCTGTCAGGATCTGCGTTAAAAAATTGGTGGCTGTCAGGATCCTAAAGCAGGGAAGAAAGAGACCGAGCTCTTTTTTTTGGGAGTACTTCTTAATATGTGTTTAATGTACTTATTCAATAATGGTTAATGATGATGGTTTTTATATGGTTAATGATGGTTAATGTATGTATATAATTGTATATATATATACAGTATATATACGGTTGGTGGTAAAACAACCCCTCTGAAAAGTATGAGTCACTTGGGATGATGAGACATTCCCAATATATAGAAAAATATACCAGTCATGTTCCAAAGCACCAAGCCGTTAGGATGTCATGGACCATCCCCTTAGGACCCGACTGGGAATGTGCTTCTGTGGAAATGGAACAAGCGTATATCAACTTTCCAAGAAAACACACAAGTCAGCCATGTGGTTAAAACAATGGTTTAATAAGCCAGCCATGACTGGGAATAGTTATACCATACCACCTTTCTGCTATTAAAATGGTGATGACTGGGGGATGGTTTATGGCATGTTTTAACCACATTAAAGGGAATAACCGTCCATTGACCGGCTATTAAAATAGGTACTTAGGGTACTAGGTTTTGAGAAAAAGGCCATATGACTAGCTGGAAAAGTATGATATGTTGAAAATTATGTATTTAGACCCTCCGAAAAAGTGGCTAATATACGAAATATCTCCATATCGGACGTTTTTCCAATTTGAACAGGGCTACTTGGAGGTTTTTTGACCATGATTTAACCACATTCATCGAGACCATGATCTAAATCACTGGATTTTGAGGGATGATTTCCTAGCCATCCACGGCATCCATGGCATCCCCAATTCACCGAAAACTTCCTGTCGATGTCTAAACTCCATAGTTAGGCCATAGTTAGGGCCAAGAAAAACAACAACTTATTGATGATTGATGTCACTAGAAATTTGGGATTTATGGTGATTTAATGGTGATTTGATCTGGTTGGTGGTTGACCACAACCCCTCTGAAAAATGATGGAGTGAGTAACAGTTGGTTTGATCCCATGGAATTATATAGACATCCCATTACTAATGCTACATAGCCATCAGTAACTGGTTGGTGGTACACCTACCCCTCTGAAAAATGATGGACTTCGTCAGTTGGGATAATTTTCTTCCCAAGTGAATGGAAAGTCATATACCAGTCATGTTCCAAACCACCAACCAGTGGTGATCACCAGCTTTCTCTGTCGAACCTCCATCTAATTCATAGCCTTGGGCGCAATCCACCGTGCAACTCTTTCCCAACCTGGATCGTCCGATAAAACAACGAAGCAAACGGAAAAATGCGGGAAGTTTTCACCATGAAAACTTAGAGATTGTTCACAAAGGTGTGCATAAGGGTACCCTCTGGTAATTTGACATAGCTATTGAAAATGGCCATAGAAATAGTGGATTTACCCAGCTAGAAAATGGTGGATCTTTCCAGTTCGTTTTGTAAACGTTTACCAGGCCGGGTAAATCATGAAAAATGAATAAACATGATCCAAAATGGGAGTGAGGTTATGCCAAAAAAAATCGTCTGTTGCAAAAGGTATGTCGACAGCTGTACCGTATTTTAGCAGCCAAAAATGCTGGATTGAACCAACAAATACTGTACTGGGGATCGAACACATGGTTTAGCCAAAGGCAACCTGCTGCAAATGGGGGATATATGGGGATATCATACCATGAAAATCCATGAAATATGAAGCGTTCACCAGCGAACACACTGCGTTGATGTCTGCTCGTGCTGGGGAACAACGGGTAAAACTGCAACGGCCACGACACCTTCGCAGCACCCAGTGGATTCCCAAGCACTTTACATTAGCTGGTTGGTAGGAATTCCGGTCAACGTTCACAATTCCCACTTTCCACCAGCATGGATCCACAGCTTTGTCTGCATCGTCACTCCGAACATCACCTGGACTGCTGCGATCTTCCTGAGATTCTCCCGTTGCTACCGCGGTCGGCGGAACTTGGCAATTTGCTCAGCTTGTGCAGTGCCATCGAGCCTCCGAGGAGGCCACTGATGACAAACCAGTCTCTGTTGCCACAAGCCTGTAGAAGCCCGCTTTTTGATGACTCATCAGCCAGGGTTTTGAAAATGTTGGTCAATTAAACACATCAAATAACCTCAGCAGCTTTGAAAGTCACAGCAGTGACTTGACCCAAAAAATTTTGGAAACACCGGAAATGCACCTAAAATTCTCCCAGTGATCCCTCAACAAATCATGGTCCCTTGGGGAACCAATCCCAGAACGGGGAAGGGTTTCATCCTATTTATCCCAGGTCTGGACTTTGGAACACCACTTTTTCCCATGGTGTAAAATGGACAAAAATCCCATGTGCCCCCGTAACGATACATGGGGGAGATCATTTACCCACTTTGAGACAATTCATACCGGTTTGCTGTGGGGATCTGTGGGAGATGGATGAAATGGCCCATTTGTAGATGATTTACCTTTTCAAAATGGTTATTGACTCATAGCTATAACAAATTGCCACGAGGATACAAGGTGTATAACACTGTTGGTTTCTTGCCATATCCCATCAATCATCTACTCAAAAACGGTTTGCTTCTACACCAAATGGTGGGGCTAAATCCCAATATCTAGATATCCATTTGCACTATAACATAATATATATATAATATTATATATATAGCCTTTCCCACTAAGTATCAAAACACGTTCCACCCCTGGAGGATCCTCCAACGAATGGAAAAAAACCACTGCTTCTGTGTGATAACCCAACAAATTCAGCCATTTTTCGTGGTGAATTCCAAAGGCGTCTCGGACGTGAACAAATTCTCCCATTTTGATGGTGAAAAATTCTCCGGTTCTTTTAGATCAACTTATGATTCCTATGATCCTCCTATGGTTGGATAAACTCCAACTGTTTGATGACATTTTCTGTTTTATTCGGTAGAAATTGGATCAACCATCATTATTTTTCAATAAGAAACCACTTTTGATTGGGCAAACCGGAGTTTTGCTTGGACAAAGCAAATTCCGGATGGCTTAAGCACAATTTTTGCCTGTTTTTACCACTATGTTTGCTGGCGAAACGATTTTTTCCGTTAAAACCCGACCCATTTTTCTCGCCGTTCGTCGCTGCTGCCACGCCACGTGATCCCCGTGCAGTCGTGCGCATAGCGCGCCGCCAACTGCGGTGGGCTGCAGGTCAGGGGCTCGCAGGTCCTCAGAAGTCAGGTTTCTCAGGTGGTTTTTGTACCGGTGATGCTGGGGACGTAATGTTAAAAAAATGGGATATGTCAGCCATTGGTACAATAAGGGAATATGTTAAGAAGTAAGGTTAATCAAAAATAGGTGAATGTAGGGATACAACATATACAAAAATTTATTGTAATATTGATAACAATGGTTTAAACGGGATATAATATAGGGATATACTGAGAATGGGGGATTCAAGAATCAAAAATAAATATGTAATATGATGTAATCACATACAGTAATACAGGGATACATGAGGATTTAATAATCCCATCCCCGGTTTGGTTTCTGTTGGACATTTCCCGGAAAGCCGTTTTTTTCTGTTGGGTTTACACATGTTTGGGACCATCTAGGTCTAGGTGGTGTTTCAAGCACGAACCTGCAGCCGTCTCCCAAAAGAGGACCGGCAGAGGAAGCGATGGGCCATTGAGTTGTAACACCCGTAGATAGATAGAAAGAAAAGAACAGAGCAGTCACTGAAGACAGCTCCAACAACCAGCAAGGAGGTAGGTAGCCCCTGCCCCTGTCACTTTTCTACCTTCTTCATGTCTCCACCCTCTTCACTTCTCTGCTCCTCCCCACTCCTCTCTTCTCATTTCTCTTCATCTACTCTCTTCACCCCTCTAATCACTTCTCTGCTCTTCTCTCCTTTACTTCTGTCACTTCTCGACTCTTTTCTCTTCTCTACTTTTTTCTCTTCTCTACCGTCTTGATTCCTCTACTCTCTTTACTTTTCTGATCTCTTCTTCTCTACTTTTTCGCCACTAACCCCCCCAATTGAAATTTATCATCGAAACTTCGAATATATATATATATAGGTATAGATATACAGATATATAGATAGATAAAGATATAGATATAGATATAGATACAGATATAGATATAGATATAGCTATAGATACAGATATAGATATTAGATACAGATATGAATATGTATATGTATGTATGTATATATATATATGAATGAATATACATATATAATGTATGTGCATGTATAAATGCATGCATGCATGCATGTATGCATGTATATTTGTATGTATGCATGCATGTATATTTAAATGCATGTATGCAAATATACACACATATACAGGTATACATACATATGTATATATATATATATGTGTGTGTTGAACAGAGAATTTGGGCTCTTAAATCTGATGAACACTCCTGAGCACTGATCAGCACCTTTTCACTCAGTCAGCTCGAAGGTAGCTGAAAGCACTAAAATGGCTGCAGCACATATACAAACATATATGCTACATGTGACATAGTCTACACTGTACACATATCTGATCACGCCTCCCGAGCCTGTTTAAAAACGGCGCTCCCGTCCAATTATTTGAACTAGGCGAGTTTTGATATGTACAGCTACTCATAGCCACGCTCAAGCCATCTATGCTCTCAGTGTCAGGTGATGCTCACCTTCCAGAAAGTGAAAATTCATATTTCGCAAGGCTTTATTCATTTTCTCTTCTATGACAGGTTTCGTCAAGACGTCGGCAAGCATATCGCCAGTGTCGACCTTCTTCAGCCGAAAATAGCGCTTGGCAACGCGGTCTTGTACCCAATGGTATTGAGTATCCACGTGCTTGGCCTTGCCTAGTCCTCTGCGAGAACCCATTGCTATTCCTGCACTTGCGTCCATGAAAACTTCACTCTCGGGTTGCAAACCCCAGTCTTTGGCGGTTGAAACTTCTCCCAGCAAATTGCTGGCACCGCTCACAAGAGCGTAATACTCACTCTCTCCAGACGAAAGACTGACTACTCCTTGTCCTTTAGAGTAAGTCTTGATACAACAACCTCCGGCCATCAGGACGCCTCCTGACACGCTCTTCCTCGTCTTCACGCAACCAGCGTGGTCAGCATCAGACCACATCACAAATGGACTGAGTTTGCTCTGATGAGGAAAGAATTGTGCCATGCGTGGTCGATACCTTAGGTATCGTGCAACTCTTTTGAGCATAAGCATGTGGCTGGTAGTTGGTCGTTGTAGCCCTTGTGCTAAAGATCTTGTCGCTACTTGCAGATCTGGTCGATCTTGTGCCAAATAAGCTGCTCGCATTGCAACTGATCTGTACTGGGTTGCTTCTTCATCATTGAGAAAAACAGTGGCGTTCTTGAGGTCTTCCACTGAACCCTTGGCAAGTGGTGTCTTGACTTTGGCTCCTCGGGGACCATCTCCGAGTAAATCAATCACCAACTCTGCATGACGTGCATCTGGTTCCCACCAAATTCCATTCTCCTTCCATGTGATAATTCTGTTCAGGACTCTGATGTCCTGGATGGTGTTTGGTGTTCCTGGTGGTCCTAAAATACCACGTTCCACACATTTCCACTTCTTCGACAGCTCTTCATGAAGCCATTTGATGTTGTCAAATGTTCCGGCTGTTGTAAAATCATCTCCATGTACAACAGTTCTGAGGTCTCGGCCTGCATGGTAGTAAATGCATGGATTGCTTTTTCCTTGCTTGAAACCTAAGGCTAACATAACCTTCTGTATTTGCAACTCCCAGTTGAGAGGTGCGTCTCTGGTTCCATACAAAGACTTGAGCAATCTTCCTACCACATCTTCTCCAGGCTTCTTTGCTTCTGCAGGAAGTTCCACATAGATCTCACGCGTCGCATCTGAGTAAAAGTGGGCGCGTTTCACATCCAAAAATCCTAGAAGTCTACGCTTGCGATAGGCTTCCTTGACAGCTTTTCCCGCGTCTGGCAACTGAAACGTGACGGCTATTGTAACTAGCATCTTCAAAGCCGACAAACTGGGCATAGCGGCGAAGAACTCATCAAAACCTGAGCCCTTCTTGACTTCTTGAGCTACTAACCTACTTCTATAAGTGGATTCTCTTCATCCTGCTTGTTGACATCTACCCATCGTGTTCCAATGGTGCGTACCCCTTTGGGCATCTTGTGTCTGGGAATCTTTTCCCAAACTGGAAAACTTTCGATGATTTCGACCTCATCTTTTCTGGCTTGTTCTACACCTTTGCTGTCTAAAATCTTTCCACTGATATCATCGTAATAATACCATGTGGCTGCTTCATCTTCCAGTTCTGGTGGAAGAGGAATTGTCTCTTCACAAACTGGCTCTTCTTCACCTTCAATGGACTGAAGAGGTACTTCTCCCGATCTTCCATGATCAGGTTCATAAGACATTGGTCTATGTCATCCATGTCTTCTGGTCTCTCATTCTCAGGTGGCCGTTTGGTGCCCTTAGACGCCTGAGCTGAAGCAGCTCGGCTGTCCTTGGACTTTGACGTTTCGCCTCCTGAGTCTGCAGGTCTTTTCCGACCTTTGGTTGGAGACATTTCCAACCTTTTGTGTGCTCTTTCTTCTTGCTCGCCTCCTGCCCTCTTGGCTGAGGCTGTGCTCGCGCTTGCGCTTTCTGCAGGTGGATCTGCAGCTTGTCCGGTAGCAGGACTCTGCCTCGCGATAGCAGGTCCAGCTGTTGGCAAACTTGGAGCAGATTCCCCTGTGGCTGAGTACCACAGTTCAGTGACGATATCTGCGTCATCAATCAAAGGCGCGTTGATGACTTCATCTCCTAAACTAGGATCCATTGGTTCAGACTTGATAATGTTTCCTGATTTGAAATCTCTGGTGACTCTCCACCAGACATTATCCCAACTGGGACCTTCTGGCATAGTACCCTTGAGATACCTTGCATTCTTGTCAAGGCGCGCAAACACCTTAAAACCGTGAGGAACTTCTTGTGGTTTCTCACTTGAATACCCATAAAGAATCTTTGTGCCTTCTTCGGACACTTCTTGTTTCTGACCAGTGATTTCAGAATCAACCTTCGCCGTATGTTGGGCTACTCTCAGGTTGCCCTCTTCTGCTTGAAGCAGACGTTCCATCCTTTCTCTGCAAGCTGGAGTGTGATGAACTCCAGTGCCTCTTTTGCCAATTCTAGTGGCATCACAGGCGACACAACCAGCGGTGTAGCCATACTTGTCCAAATCACGTTTGGTGATGTAAAGTCGTCTTGTCGACTTCTTTGGCGGCTCAACTGGCACTGATGGCGCCAGTGGCTGCTGATCTCCCCCAACAATCTGAGGAAGCAAAACATCATCTCTTTTTGATGCTTGAGGATCCCAGGGAACCCCAGTGACTGACATCAAAGTTTCGGCATCATATCTGTCGTCAGCACTCTTGCGTCGAATGCTTTGCACGGTGAAAACACCTGATGCATTTCCCACTATCTTCTCAGTGGTATTGTCTTTGACTCCCAAGAAAACTCCTTGGTGCCATCTTTGTTCAAACTTGCGACCTCTTTTGAGGAATTCAATTGTTTCCCCAAATGGTGGTAATGACACTCTCCACTCACGACCACGGTGTCTAGAGTACGGTGTCTTCCCATCTTTGACTTCCAATGATCTGTGAAACAAATTGTAAGTGGTGCTAGCATGTTCAACCAACCATGTCAAAACTGGGTGGTCGTCTGGCACCTTTCTTCCATAGCTTGTCTCCAAGGCACTTCTGAGTGTCCTGGATTGAGATTCAATAGCTTGAACTGCTCTTTCAATTTCCCCTTTGGATTCTGAGACTCCTTTGGGAACTTTTTCCAAAACCAACTGTTTGTCAAAACCATTCTTGGCTGCCTCAACTACGGAGTTGAGTGCAGGCTCTGTGTCATACCTCATGACCATCTTGGGGTACCCAAACTTCTTAAGGTCATTCACAAGACACTTAGATCCAATAGGACCTTGGGTAACTCCCTTGTATGGCAAAACGTGTGCGTAGGTCAACTTGGACCATCGATCATGTACTATCAAAACTGGTGCATGCTTTTTCTGCACTTCTTCGGTGATGACAGTGTCATCCACTGAATTCATGAAACAATAGTCAGCTGAGATCACAGGAACTGTTTCATCTGAATGATCTACTTTGACATGTCTCATTGCCTTTGCCTTACCTCGAATGCAATGTTCACACCAACTTCTAAAAGGATAATGGCTGACAAAATGCTCTTCTTTTTCTCTCTGCGTCGGCGCTGCTGCAGTTGGTAGCGCTTGAGAACCTAGCTTACTACTGCCCGGTTCATCATCTCCACTACCTGCGCTCTCTGTGGTCTCCACAGGACTTACGCCTTCAACCCTTCTATGGGCTGCCCATGAAAATCCATGGCTATCTTGAAGACTCCTCCAGTCATTGTGATTGGTACCTTCTTGGCTCCCCTTTGCAGGAACGATCCTTTGGGGCCGAAGGTCACTGTCCAGCCTTTCTCAACCAGCTTGGACACAGATAGCAATGGCTTTGCCACATCCATTGCCCGGAACTGTCCCACACCTTTAACTTGTGGGCCTCCTTTCTCACCCATTGTCACCATGGGGTTGCATACGCCGTGCACCTGGACTGGCTGTCCTGATGCATTGGTAAACGGCTTCTCATCCACAGGCGTCATAGCCAACTCCAAAGACTGTGCCAATTCCTTGGGTAGGCAACTGGTTGCTGCCCCTGAGTCAACGGTGGCCCAGACAATGGTATCCACCTGAGATGCCAAACTTCCCAGGAAGTCGAGGTTGGAGTCTGACCGAACTCCTCCTCCTGGTGAATGCTCCCTGGGCTTGGGAGATGGTGTTTTCTCCCTCTTCTTCCTGGCTTTTCTTTCCATGTAGTTAGCTGCATCACGCACCGTCTTCTCCAGGAATCTCTTGGTGCCCATGCTGAACTTTCCCCTGCCCTTGGACGCCTGGGCTGAATCAGCCCGGCTGTCCTCAGGCGCTCTCGATGGGGATTTGGACTTCAGCTCGATGGGTGCTCTGGGTGCCTCTTCTTCTTCTTTCTTTTCTTCTTTCTCTTTCTCCTCGACCTTCTCTTTCTCCCCTGGCCTCTTGGGGATCTTCTTCACCTCGGGCTTCACTTCATCTTTGCCCTTGTGCCTGAAGCGCTCGTAGTGCTCCTCAAAGCTTTGCTTGCGCTTCTTCCTTTCTTCATCCTTGGCAATCTCTTGGGGCCTCCTCTCATCTTTGGCTTCTGCATCATCCATGGGGCGCTTCTGGGATGATTCTCCTTCTTCTCGTGCCTCTCTCTCTGCCTTTACCTGACGATGTTCTTTCTTCCAAAACTCCAGGGCATACTGAGGATAGCATTGCTTGTTCTCCACATGTTGCCAAAAGCTTGCAACGCTCATGGAGTTGAGTGCCTTTCCACATGACTGGCACTTCACATAGGGATACCCTTTGTTGGAGACAGTTTTGCACTTCTCATGCAACTCCTTGAATGGAATGGGTCTTCGAAAGGAATTCTGCCAATGCTCGACCACATCCTCCATGCCTGGTGCTGGCTCCTGGTTGTAGGGCAAATCGTCTGGATCTGTCTCATCAGAAGATCCTAGGTCAAGAACTTCACCATAGGCTTTCTCGTAGGCTTCCTTCAAGACGTTGTCCAACTTGCTGAGGACTTCAGGATCGGTTTTCAGCTTTTCAAGTCTGCTAACAAACTCATATCCTTCAGAGGAAATGCTCTCCTCAGAGGAAATCTCACACTTGTCATGGATCCATTGTGGGATCTCATCCTTGCTCATCTCTTTCATCTTCTTCCTTGCTTCATCTGCCCTTCGTCTTTCAGACCTGTGATGTCCTCCTCTATGGCGCTTGGGTTCCAGCTTTCTTGCTTTGGGAGGTTCAGGAAGATCTCCCATGTCATCCTTGTCCCACTTGTCAGGGTCGGCCTGTCCAAAGGTGGCCAACTCATAGCGCTTGAAGCTGGATGCTCTTTGTCTAGCGGTGGCTGCTCGATGACTGGCAGCTCTCTGCCTGTCCTTCTCCTTCTTCTTGGCAGCTCTTGGATGTACTCCAGCATCAAGGTCGGCTTGCATCCGACGAGAGGGTGCAGCCGGTGCTGAAGCAGCACGGCCTTCTGCCCTCACTTTGGCCATTGCCTCTTTGGCCTCTTTGTGATGCTGGGCTGCCTCTTTCTTCAACTTGTCCAGGGCTTTTTGGCGTTCCTTAAGAGCTTGATTTGCTTGATGCCCTTTGTCCTGAGCTTCTTTGACAGCGCTCTCAGCCTGAGCAATCATCTTGCCAAACAGCTCCTTGTTAGACCCAGAAGCTGATGCCAAAGCGCTCTGAGCCATGACGATAGCGCTCCTGGTCACAGTGCTCCTTGAAGGTGCTTGAAGGTTTGCTCGTCTTGGGCTTCGACCACGACGAGAAGATTCATCTCGAGCTTCAGACTTGGGTGGCATAGTGTCTTCCAAGGCAAACAGCGCAGTGATCTCTGGTTCAGGTTGATCACCAGATGAGGCTGCAGGTTGTTGCTCTTGAGCCCAAGTGTCGGACTCAACATTAGCAACTTTACGACCTTTGCCTTGATCCCCTTTTCCTTTACCTTTGTCTTGACCTTTCTTACCTTTGCCTTTGCTCTTGGAGTCATTGGTATTCTGTTTAGACCAAGACTGCTGATTCCAAGATTGATTGTTCCAAGACTGATTGTTCCAAGACTTGTTGTATGAATTGTTTGACCAAGACGAAGACTGACTCTTTCCTTTGTCTTTACCTTTGGACTTACCTTTGCCTTTCCCTTTATCATGTTTTCCTTTTCCCTTACCCTTAGCAAGGGAATCCACATCCATGGGAACAGCTCCTGACTTTGCTTCTTTCCTGGTCTCGACGTTCTCAAGGTAGGCCAAAACTTCAGCTTTCACCTGGTCATACGTGGTCAATCTCGAAGCCTGCAAGTCCAAATGATCTTGCAACTTGTTGGGACACATCTGCTGCAAGCAACTCCTGCAGATGTCATCTTCAAGTGGTTTCTTTCTCCTGTCTTCGTACTTTCTTTTCAAGTTCTCCCAACTCTCAAGCCCTTCTCGAAGCTTGTCAAGACTGCATTGACTTGGATGCAGAACCTTTTTCAACAAGGCTGAATTGGCTTGAGGATTTTGAGGATCATATTTGCACAACAGTCGTCTCATGGCTTCTAGGCCAAAGTGGCTACCACGAGATGTGTTCTTGACAATTTCCAACGCTTCTCCCTCAGTCAATGATATGAGGGCTTGTCTAGCCTGAGCTGAAACTAGCTCGGCGCCTTCATCAAAGTCTACTTCTAGACTTGACTCAGTGATCTCTTTGTCACACTGAGACTCGACTTGTGCCACAATCTTCACAGCGTTCTGGTGGCAACTTTCAACCCATGTCTTAAACTTGTACCACCAACTATCCCAAGTGCCTGATGCTCCATTGAACTTGTCAGGTTTTGGTATGCCTTTCAACTCTGATCTGTCTTTGTACTCAACAGACCTCTCAACATTTCTGTTGATCTGTAGCTGCTGGTTCATAGCCTCGGTCATTGCCTGATTCAACTGCGCCTGACCCTGAGTCAATTGGGCCATCATCTGCATAACCATCTGGGACATGTTGGGACCGTTGGTCTGTCCTTGTGCTGGTGCTGGTGGAGTGCCTGGTTGCTGAGGTGGCTGCTGTTGCTGAGCCATCCTTAGTCGTTCTTCAGGTGCTTTGAGACCTGATTCAAGAGAACCCTTGGATACTGTTGGAGATGCACTCCCAGGTTATGGAAGTACCTTTGGAGTTTCCTGATTTTCAGGAGCTTGAGTGTCAACCTTTTCCAGTTGGCACTGGGTAGGCGCGCCAGAGCTGATGCAGCTCGGCGTTGACACCTACACATTCACAGCTGGGTATCAGAACCTCAGCTCCGCTACCATGAACAGAGAATTTGGGCTCTTAAATCTGATGAACACTCCTGAGCACTGATCAGCACCTTTTACTCAGTCAGCTCGAAGGTAGCTGAAAGCACTAAAATGGCTGCAGCACATATACAAACATATATGCTACATGTGACATAGTCTACACTGTACACATATCTGCTCATGTGTTCATATGTACATATATATATATTCATACATACATATACATATATATATATATACATATTTACATATATATATATATTCATATACATACATATATATGCACAAACATATTCACATATATCCTTTTATATCACTTACTTATCTATTTATTCTTGTAAATATAAATGTGTATGTATACATATATATAATGTATGTGCATATTCTTGTGCATATTCTTGTGCATATTCTCGGGTCGTGGTGGTGGTGGTAGTAGAAGTAGTAGTAGTAGTAGTAGTAGCAGAAGCCTTCCTTGGGGTCCGTGCACCCCAAAACTTAAGATTGAACCAGCACAAATTAAGGTCTGCAAGGTGATGTTCTGCACCTGGGTATAGCCATAAATAAGACTGGCTCCATGTTAGATTTGGGGCCGATTGACAGTGCATCGTTTAGGGGGATGGTTGGGAAGTTCATCATCGCTTGGCGATGACTGGAAAAACCTCATTCTCCCACCATCTGGTCCCATGTATTCTGGCTGAATTGTAATTCACTGATCTGAAAATAGCTGTTATCAATTTCGGGAAAAGTCCCCTTACCAACCATCATTCCAGTGAGGTCACAATGTAAGGTCAGTAAAATTCACCTATATATATATCATTATATTCATCATAGTGCTTATATGTCCCCCCCCACAAAAAAAAAAAACATACCTTCTGGCAATGCTGCAGAAGCCATGGCCCATTTTTTGTTCGGTGATTTAACGCTTTGCAAGAAGTTTTTTTCCGATCACCATTTCTTGATCATTAAACCAGCATTTTTCCAGGAACGCAACCAAGTTTGGTTGCAAAGCAAACCATTGTGAAGTGATGTAACATGGTAACTCCCCCATTCATCTCATTCATAACCATAAAAAAAATATGAAATCCCCGTGAAGTCCCCATTAGGTACCCTCTGGTAAACGTTTCCAAAACTATGGAAAGATCCACCATTTTATAGCTAGGTAAATCAACTATTTCGACTGGGCCATGGCTTCAATAGCTATTTTGACATAACCAGAGGGTAACTATTAACCATAGGTTAACCATATATCATATATTAACCATAGATAAATCCCTGTGAAGTCCCCATTAGGTAAGCTCATTGGCGGACCAGCTTCGGGTCGCTCCCCTCAAAGTTACCGGAACTGCTGCACTGGTAGCTGCTGGGCGTTCCGGTGTAGCCAAGCTGACAGCTGCCACTGCAAGTCTCTAAAGTCACCTTGCCCTCGCAGTCGTGCTGCACCTGGTGTTTACAAGGTGGTGTCCCTTAGATAGCTAAGTTGGTTAATAACTCCAATAACTATGGTTTATAGATGATATATCTACAGTTAATGGGATTATAAACCAACAAACATAACAAGGTGGGGGCACCACCTTGTACCCTCCAAAACTCAAGAGGGCTGAACATCTATGGGATGTTGTTGGTTTTATTCGGGCTTTTTGAAGATCAAAACGGGTTGTGGAATTGCAGCACAAACGAACGGCCCCAGATTCGATTCGTAACTGAAACCAATTCCCAGGTCCCATCCTCCGACATCACAACCTCAGTTCGTCATGATCAAATTCATTTTTCATCAACTCATATTTCATGTTTATATCCACATGATATTCCCATGGATATTCCCATGTGCTTGGATCTTCACCCATTTCTGAACCCGGGTTGATTTTCTGGTTTCAGACTACTCAGCCGTGACTCACTCTACCCCAGTTCTGGATCAGATGGGTCAAAATCCCAACTTCGGAGCGAAAAAGAAGGAGTACATTGGAATTGCTATTCTGAAACAATGGTGGATATCTGTGGTTAATATACTGTTAATAATGGTTAATGATGATGGTTATTATATGGCTTATGATGGTTAATATATAATCTGGTTGGTGGTTTCAACCCCTCTGAAAAATATGAGAGTCAGTTGGGATGATGACATTCCCAACTGAATGGAAAAAAATGTTCTAAACCACCAACCAGTAATTAACCATAGGCTTTTGGGGATTTTTTAATTTCATACAAACTACAAACCCATACCAGTACCAAAATCCTCCAAAAATAACATATCAACCAGTATTGATGGCTTAAATCGTTTCATGAATATTACCGGGTTCCCATATTTTTTCATAGCCAATTGTTTAACTAGCTGAAAATTCCCAAACTGTTCAAACAACCGGCAAACACAACTTTCCAAACGATTTACCCATCTGTTGCCCAAGAAAACCGTTGCTGTCCTCCGGTAATCAAACATGGCTTGCTGGAAAATTCCCCATTTTAGGTCTATGATTGGTCCAGCGAACTAAACCTCTATTTGAAGGGAAATTGCCCATTGCTATGTTTGATGACACCAGAGGGTAGCCCTACTTACCCTCCAGTAAATTAACATAGACCCTGGTAGATAGGGGTTGGAAGATTAGTTTCCTCTAAAAATTGGTGATTTTCAGGGTCTATGTTAATTTACCAGAGGGTATTTGGTTTTAATGTATATATATATATATGATATATTATCCCATCATATTCCATCATATTCCCATTACATCCCTAATAGATCCACGTTTTTATGGTTGGTTATACGCCAACCAAACTCTAGATATCCCATGATATTCCCATGATCCCACTGTTTCATGGAATAATCGCCTACAAATCACCATTCTTGTTGGTTAGATATCCATCATCGTCATCATTAATGAGGTAAACCCACCAATAAACCATCCGGAAAATCACCTAAACATTTGGAAAATCAACTACACATGGTAGTTTTGATGGGAACATCATTTAAATAATGATGGAATCCCATTTAAATCACATGAAATCCCATTAAAACTATTCAAAAAAACCCATGAAATCCCATTTAAATCTGTATTGCTCATGGTTTTTCATCGTTTAGGTCCTATCCCTATGACACCAACCACTGCGGGGAACTCCCACCTTCGTCCCCGGCCAGGAGTAGTTGCAGGGTAAAGCCTGGCACTGCGGCAGAGCGCTGCCGACCAAAGCGCCCGTGTTGCAGACCTCGGTGCGGTGGGGCCAGGGGGACCAGGGCAGGGACGGGGCAGTTCCACTAGCTAATCTAACTAGTGGGATGTAATATATATTTCTATATCTAATGTATATATATAATTAAATATAATGTATATATAATTATATATAACACTAGTTAGATTAGTTAACATCCAGTATGGTTCTAACTCATGGTTATACGAGCTACATAAAAATACCAAGAATTTAATGGATAACGGATAACATCATGGATTTCACCCAGAATTCGAAAATTTCTATCCCAACTTCAGGTTCCTATGAATTTTACCCATCATGAAACACATCATAACACCAACTGCACCCCCAAAAATGTGGAAAATGTGGATTTCACAGATGAAAATGATGACACGTTGATTTGACCAGCGAAAATCGGGATTTGGATTTTTAGAAACACTGCCCTTTAAAAGGCTTAGCACCCTTCCCAAATCAGTTGCGTTCATCATGAAATCCATCAGTTCACCGTTTCTTGTTGGTTCCCCAAGTGTTTGATGAGTTAAATCAGTGAAATCCCTCCGGTAATTGGTGGAATCCCCATCAAATCGCCAACATCAATAGTGTGTCATGGTACCCTCCGGTAATGACTAACAGTTCGCGAACTTGAAGCCATGGCCCAGTCGAAATAGTGAGTTTTCCCATGAAAAATGGTGGATCTTTCTATAGCTACGTAAACGTTTACCAGAGGGCAACTATTAACCATTAACCATAAATTATCCATATATTAACCATAGATTACCATAGTGTTTCATGGTAAATTGTGGTAAATTGCCATTTTTCGATGCTCAACTCCCGAGCAAAAACCCGCGTTTTCCCGGGACCCCCGACCAGCACGGATGGACCCACTGTCATCTCCCAGCCCAGATTGCAGTGCGACAAACAGACCTCGGCTGGATGTAAATGAAACCAATCCTGGCATATGTTATATATGTCAGATATGTTATATATGTTATATATGTTATATATGTTATATATGTTATATATATGTGGAAATTTACAATCTATGGTGGGCAATTGATGATTATTTTAATATAACTAATTGCAATATATTGTGGATAATTGATGATTATATATAAATATTGATGAATATAGTTATCATGTGAATACTCCCAACAATGTTAATATGGGGGCATGACCCGCAATCATCAATGGTTAAGAAGTAATTGATAGTGATATTGTGGATAATGATGTTGACAATTACAATAGATTGTGGATAATTGATGATTTATATATACATATATTCATTGATGAATATAGTTATCATGGGAATACTCCCAACAATGTTTTAATATGAGGATATACCTGGGATTTACTGGGAATACATTAGGCATATACTACTGAGGAAATGATAGGGATACAATACTACAATGTTAAGAAGTCATGGATAATGATATTATTTATCATAATCGTGGTAATATCACTTATGACTGGAACCAATTTTTATAGGACTTATCATAGCGATGGTAGTATAATGATAATGGATAATTGATGACATTATAATGGTTAATGTATTACCATCAATCATGGGATATTACCAACCATCATCGATATTAATTGTGGATATATAAAGGGGATACAATAGGGATACAATAGTTGATAAGTAATGAAACACAACCTTTACACGAGGTGGTACCCCGCAGTTACAAGTTGGTTTATCCCTTGAGTCCATTGAGTATAGATATCATATTATATCATGATATATCATGATATATCTATTAAAAACCCTAGTGAATTGGAGTTATAAACTCAAGAGAATAAGTGACTTAGATTTCACCAACTTAGATTTCACCAACTTTTGATTTCCCCCTATATCAACTTAGATTTCACCATCGTTTTTTTTGTGGAGCTTCCATACCTCATCTTAGGGATTCAATGATCCCGAAGAATCCGTTGCTTTCATCAATGGCTGCGATTAAGAATTATCAGAGCAGTTGTTAGTTCAACTATTAATAGGATTATAGTTGATAATAGTTGATAATAGTTAGGATGTTGAAATATAGTTGATAATAGTTGATATTGTTGTATATCATAGTTGATAATAGTTGATCAATAGTTCTTAGTTCAATGTGTCACTCTGAGCAGCTATAGTTGTTTCATATACTTAGGATTCATCGAAGTGTTTCATATAGGTGTTTTTGCTCATCAATGGTGAGTAAAAATATGATTCACCACTGGTTGGTAGTTGACCTACCCCTCTGAAAAATATGAAAGTCAAATGGGATCTGTTTGTTCCCAATATATGGAAAAATATTATTGTTCAACTATTATCAACTATTAATAGGATTATCAACTATTGTTCAATATGATTGTTCAATTATTGTTTAACTATTATCAACTATTCTGGCAGGACTAGAGCCAAAACCTTATATGGAAAAGTCATAATCCAGTCATGTTCCAAACCACCAACCAGATCACCATCATATTCCCATTGTTGTTGGTTTATAGCCTATGAAAACCACTGTTTTCACCATCACTATGAACCGACGGTAAAGAATCATCGAACTCAACGGTCCGTGGCTTCGGTGCTTCCACGTGAAAAAATGGGTGCAATACATGGCTGCAAGCCTTGTTCGTTACTTGAGAATTCATGGGTCATTTTTTATGTCCCCATGGGTCACATCACCCAACCATGAATGGTATATGGTCTATAATTAATGGCTACTTTTTCAGGTGATGTCCTTTATATTCCCAAAATGGGACACTTACCAACCCCTGGAATTGAAGATGGTTTTAAAAAAAAAAAACATAGAATCCCAGCTGGTTGGTGGTTTGAACCTACCCCTCTGAAAAAGATCAGTCATCTGGTTGGGAAACTCCATTGGTTGCTCCTTGGATCAATTCATTGTGTCTAGCGATGATTAAGACATAGGTGAATCACTGATACAATGGTAAAGCTTTGTGATTCTTGTAGCAATGGTGATTTATGCTGGTAAATAAAAATCATACTAGCTACACATCACCCCAACAATGCTCATAGTCATAGTAGGCTACAAGTTGAGATTCAGATTTTTTGAAAAAAATAGTGGTTTTCTGTAGTTTTCCCAATTTAAATTGCACAAAATCACCATTTTTTCATAGTGAGTAAAAACTGTGACATGTCCGGCATCGACTTTTTTTTGTGATCCAACCGGCCCGGCCCGCAACCTTTGAAGGTGGTGGAGGCCCACTGTTGTAAACCCAAGGATCAACCGTTATTGGCTTCACATGATCATATATAAAATCATTGGGTTTATATATGATCCAATAAAAAAAGTGGGTTTATCCAGCTATAATGGACCATAGAGCTCATCATAAATCCAATTTTCATAAAGCCAACCAATAAATCCAATAAGGTTGATAAACCTAATATTATGGCTTATCTTAATTACCATTATGATTTATAAATCCAATATAAACCCAAGCAATAAATCCATATAATTGTCTGCCAGCTGGCCCCATCATGCAGGATGTTGTCGCAGGAGTGCACGTATTGCTCGTCACTGAGGCCAAAGGCCTCAAGCGAAGGCGAAACGTGAGCGAAACGATTTCTCGGCAGATGGGCACTTAGTGGCTTATAACTTATAACCTTTGGAAACTAAGCAGTCAACGACCACTCCATGGGGTCCATGGCCCATCTGGGCTGCATCTTTCACCCTGAAAAAAACGTCGTGATCGTCAGCGGTAGGGATGTCACCAAGCCGTAAACGGGGATAGTTTTAGTGGTCACGCACGTGTTATATCAAAATCGTCACCGCCAAATTGGTGATGATACCCTCTGGTAATTTGTTACATAGCTATTGAAAATGGCTATTTATAGTTGATTTACCCATTAAAAATAGTGATTTTCCATAGTTATGTTAGTTTACCAGAGGGTACTTCATCACGATTTTAGATTCGGAGTGTACCTTTCTATCTTGTTGGGGATTTCATAAACCCAAAATAGTATAAACTGGTTGGTGGTTTGGAACATTTTTTTCCATATATTGGCAATAAATATTCCCATTTGACCAATATTTTTCTGAGGGGTAGGTATACAACCAACCAGAAACCATTTGGGGATGACTTTTGGGGATTTATCATAAATCCACCGACTTCACGGGTGATGTTTCGCACACCATTACCTACTTCACAACTAGTAGGGGGCTCATTAGCCAATGGTCAGTCACCTGCACAACCTTACACTACCAGCAAACCAACATAGCTATGGAAAGCCACCATTAAAATAATAGCTAAACCAATGAATCAGATGATGTTCGCGGTGACTGATTCTCATTAACCAAGCGTAAGCGAAAGCGTATTAATCATTCATTTAACTGTGACTGATTTATGATGGTTGAGTCAATTGAGTTTATCTGGTTGGTGGTTTCAACCCCTCTGAAAAATATTAGTCAAATAGGATCATCATCCCAACTATTGGGAAAAATAATCCAGTCATGTTCCAAACCACCAACCAGTTATTCTAATAAACGGTGACTGATTTATCATCTCAAATCTATATTCAACACCTACCCTCCGGTGTCATCAAGTTCGATCATTTTCCCAGCGACCATGCTATGTTTGGGAATGTTCCATTGCTATGTTTGGTTGCCATAGGCTATCCCTAATTGCTGATAATATCCCATGATATTCCCATAATATCAATATCCTGAATAAGGAACATTATGCTAATTTTTAGGTCTATGAACATAGATTCGAACAGCATATCATCAAATGTGATATAGGAAATACAGTATTTCCAGAAACGTGGTAAAAATTGATAAAATTGGGCCCCATTTTTGTGATAAGATGGGACCTGTAATCTCCCATTGATGGTTGGTTATAATCACATATCATCATTCTTGTTGGTTATATATCCCATGAAGATCCATGAACTACAGATATTATATTATATATATGTATGTATATGTATGTGTCATTAGCGAGCATACCTCATTCACACTGTATATTATATGTATATATACATGACCTCATTAATGATGCTCATATCATGGGTACATAGATATCATTAACTGTATATATATATATATATAAATATTAACATCCATGAAATAACTCGTCATCTTGTTGGTTAAATCCCATTGAATCCCTGGAAAATCCCCTTTGTTGATGCCATATATATCTCATATATCCCATTATTATCCCATCTTTGGCTGCAGCCCCATCTATGGCTGGTTATAATCACCTATAAAAAATCATTCTTGTTGGTGATATCCGGTTAACATCCGTGAAAACTGTACATGAGCATCATGCATCAGGTAAATACCCATTGTATATCCCACTATATAATCCCATTATTGTAATCCCATTACTGGTTGGTGGTTTCAACCCTTCTGAAAAATATGAGTTCGCCAGTTGGGATGATGACATTCCCAATATATGGAAAAAGAAAAGTCATGTTCCAAACCACGAACCAGTTAAATGAATTATAGGTCCTTGAGTTGGATTTTTTATCCCCACATATATATATATATATCCCATTATATATCCCACTATTATACCATTGTTGGTTTATAGCCTACTAAATAATAACTACTATTAACCGTTATATCCCATCATATATCCCATTATATATTCCATTACCCTCCGCTAAACTAACGTAACTATGGAAAATCACCATTTTATAGCTGGGTAAATCCACTATTTCTATGGCCATGTTCAATAGCTATGTTAGTTTACCAGAGGGTATATATCCAAAAAATATTAGTCAATGGGAAGGATGACATCCCATATATGAAATGGAAAAATAAAAGTCATGTTCCAAACCACCAACCAGCCATTAAATCTATCCCACTATTATACAACCATCCACCACCTTTCCCCACCTGCACCGATGTGGCGTCGCAGCCCGTCGTCAGCCGCCGCTCGTCGTCCAGGAGGCGACGCCCGGGGTCCGGCGTGCAGCTGACGGCCACCGAGTCGGGGACCAGTTCCTGGTGTTCAATGGATTGGTTTAAGGGAAAATCTTAACCGGAAACCATGGTTTTTACCATCAAATTGATCGGGCTTTCCTGTAAATGTTCCCATCATCCAGTTCTATGAGAGAAAAACCTGGAGAAACACGTCGAAAATGGTGATTTAATCTAGCTGAAAATACTTTAGGTGATTTACATTGAAAATCATTGAAATATCATGATGGATGATTTAAGGGTTTTCCTATTTTAGGAAACCTCCATGGTTTGTATCTGACATTATATGATAATTATCTAATTTTTCCATAGCGGTGAGGATTCCAGGCATCGAAACGATCATTTTATGAGAGAAAATGGTGGTTGAAGAAACAAAAATCACTGGGGGTTGCATCCAAAAAACCATGGTGAACCCGGAGAAGGGAAATCCCATGGGTTGAGTGTCGATATCATCCCAACCCCCAGTCACATCATCAGAATCTACGCCGGGCCGTGCAGTTCCAGTTAGAAGTGTTTTCTTTTGGCGCATAACTCACATAACCATAGTTATAAGGGGTATATATCCCAACAAAAATATGGCTTTAGCTCAGCATGTGCCCATGAAAGTACAGTAACTGACCTGGCACCCCTATGGTTTGAGGGTTTATGGACCCATTTGGAGATGGGATTTCTTCGAAAAGCCAAAGCCGGTTGATGGTTGTAGCAACCACCAAAATGATGCAGAAAGCTGTGAGATCCGCCTCTACAGTGATAAACTGTTCTTATGTCTCATGATATTCCATTATAGTCTCGTTGCATCATTTTTTTTTGCAGCCATACCTCGCAAATATTCTGTATATATATATACAAAAACAAAAAGTACTTGGTGAAATTGTCAAACATCCTGTTGGAAATCACAACCGTTTGTAGCTACTAAAATCAACAATCCCAAACGCCCGAATTTTTATCACCCCAGTTGGTTGGCCAAGCGTCTGACGCCCCAGAGGTGCCAACTTGGCAAAAATACCTCCGGACGAGTTGCGACATCGAGGAATGTGAAATCGTAGATCCAAGACTTAATCCAAGACTTAATCTATGGTTAATGGTTAATAGTTACCCAATAACATAGCTGGGTAAACCATAAATTTAAATGGTTAACTTATTGCTGGGTGAATTTTACCTGTTTTGATGGTATTCATATTAATATCTATAATACATATATATATAACCTATATGAGGGTAATCAACCATATAAATACGTAGTGGATAATCAGCCAATTCATGCAAATTCTGAGATCCTTATGATTTTTTTGGCGACTTTATGAACAAACTGAAAACTGTTGATATTATGATCATATGTTGAAATATGTGGCCCTTCGTTGGCATTTCTATTGGGATTTAAGCAAAATCTGGGATCATAAAGTTATCACTTTATGTGGATGCAATAGGATATGTAACAAACGACTTAATATGTTCAGTTTGTCTTAACATGGGGGGTATACCTCATTGATTTGCCATCTATGGCGAAATCTGTAGCCCCAGTTTGGGCAGTGCACACATAAAAGTGTTCCAAGACAAGTCCCTATACCCTCAAATCAACATAGTTATCGAAATTCGATATACCTCTGGTTATCGATATACCAAGAATAGATATAGTTTTCCCTCAGCCGAAAAACCCTCTGGAAATCCCGAAAAACCCTCTGGTAAATCAATCTTTAACAGGTAAATCATCTAACTAAATGGGCCATGGCTTCCATGGCTATGTCAAATTGAAAAAATCTCATCTCCACCGGAAAAAACATCAGGTGAGATGCCATATGATCTTCTCCCCAGTGAAACAGCATAAAGCAACCATAAAATATCCCAGAAAATTATAATAAATCATAATAAATCATAATAAATCATAATAATGTATCTGTATCCCAATTAAATCATAATAAATCCGCGCGTATTGAAAGTTTAAAACATTCTGTTTTTGCCTGGGCAAAAATGCGATTTTTCAAAAGGCTCAAAAGAGTTTTTTAGTGCAGAAGCCTAGCAAGTGCCTTTGTTACTTGAGAAAGTAAGAAACGTAGCATGTCAACGTAGCATGTCAACGTAGCATGTCAACGTAGCATGCGCGCAGAAGGTTCTGATTTAATGGGGGCATCCCTATGATTGGTCAAATCCACAATTCATATCTGGTTGGTGGTAAAACAATGGTTAATAACGGTTGATAATGGTTAATATATGGTTAATATATATATATATGGTTGGTGGTAAAACAACCCCTCTGAAAAATGATGGAGTTCGTCAGTTGGGATCATGACATTCCCAACTGAATGGAAAGTCATAATCCAGTCATGTTCCAAACCACCAACCAGATTTCATATGAAGTGGGGAAGACAGATCTAATAGCGGTGAAACCTCCATTTCGTGAGATTGTTCCATCTAGCATGGTTGATGACACCGGCGGATATGCAAAAAATATCCCTCCGGTAATCCGGTATGAAAAAATCCCACTCCTCTCTACCACTATTTCATGGGATCATAACCTATAAATCACCATCATTGTTAGTTAAATCCCACTTAATCCCAATATTAAATCCCTATTGTTGGTGGTGAAATCCCTCATAAAAATCCACCATTCTGAAGTTGCTTTTTTATCCCATTCAAGAAATTCCCATGGAAATCCCCACTGCCACTGATGCGTCTTTTTACCCTCTGGTTATGACTAACAGTTCGCCATGGTATAGATGACCCATAGAAATAGATGGTTTACCTATTAATAGCATGGTGATTTTCCATGGCGAACTGTTAAATAACCAGATGGTATCCCATGGGAAAATCCCACGACGTTTGTTGCCCCTTTCTATCCCATGAAAAAACCTTTTTTTTTTTTCGACTGTATCCGTTATAAATGTGCCATTCATGATAAATCACTGAAATAAATTCCATAAAACCCACCATTCAGCTGGATAGATCCCTCCATGAAATTCCAGGTGCTATCATTCCATGGTGAATTTGGATTGGATCCTCCAAAAAAATTGGATTGGATCCTCCATATCTGGTAAACTAACAAAATGGTGGTTTAATGGTGGATTAATGGGATTTGATGGGAATATATCCTCTGGTAAACTAACATAACTATGGAACTATGGAAAGATCCACCATTTTCTTGCTGGCTAAATCCGCTATTTCGACTGGGCCATGTTCCGGTTTGCAAACTCTGAAAGTTTACCAGAGGGTAACTATTTACCATTAACCATAGATTATCCATAGATTGACCATAGATTAACCATAGTAACTTACCATTCCCAGTCATAAACTTACCATTTTTATAGCTACAAACCATTAGATTAACCATAGATTAACCATTTATATTTATAGATCCCATTTCTTGCTGCAATATGTTTACCATAGATTAACCATTGATTAACCATAAGTTAACCATTTATAGATGGTTTACCCAACCATAAACCATTTGAAGTCCCATTATCCATATCATATTATCCCATTATCTCATATCACTAATATATATCCATAACCACAGATTAACCATAGTAACTTGCCATTCCCAGTCATAAATTGTTATAGATGTTTAATCCCGTTGACTGTAGATATATCATGATATATCACCAACAAAAACCATAGTTATTGGGTAACTATTAACCATTAACCATAGATTATCCATATATCAACCATAGATTAACCACAGATTATCCATATATTAACCATAGATTAAGTCTATAAGTTAACCATGTAAATTTATGGTTTACCCAGCCATGTTTCTTTACCCCGGCTACATCCCCTTTTTTGGATTGGACCACCTCCGGGCATCGCCAAGGTAGTTCCGCTCGCAGTAGGCCCAGCATTCGGCGCCCACCACCTGGCGCCGGGAGGTGGAAATCCCACGAAAAACCATGGGTTTCTGGGGCCAAGTGGGAAAACCATCTATAAATGGTTAAGCTATGGTTAATCTATGGTTAATATATGGAATAGCTATGGAAAATGGGAATATGATGGGATTTAATGGTGATTTAATGGTGAAAATTATTGATGATCTAATGGTAATTACAACAAATAGGTGCTGGTTGATGGTGATTTCATGGTGATTTAAACGGTGATGAATAGGGATTAATAGGGATTAAACCAACAATTTTCTGGGGCACGTTGAATATTACCAAAATAGTTGATTTCATGGTGATTTCATGGTGATTCATACGGATTAAGCCAACGAAAAATGGTGCTAAAGCCCCATGAACATTTTGCGGAGATTTACCACCAAAATGTCTACCCTCTGGTAAACGTTTAATGGTGGTTTAATGGTGGTTTAATGGGAGTTGATGGGAATATATCCTCTGGTAAACTAACATAACTATAAAACTATTGAAAGATCCACCATGCTATTAGTGGCTAAATCAACTATTTCAATGGGCCATTTTCCATAGTTTTTTATATGTTTACCAGAGGGAATCTTGTTGCTGGTTACGAAAAACCGTGATAGAAAACATCCAGTCAAACATGGCGTGCTGGAAAATCCCCCATAGATTCTGTTCTAAAAAATGTTGACCTCCATTTAGTTCAGGGATTTCCCAGCCATGTTTGATCACCGAAGGGTTTTACGTTACAACAAACATGTGAATATCCCATGAAAATCGTGAAGATTCACAAACAAATCTATGGGGGTTGGAAAACCACCATTAAATCCCATTAAACCACCATTAAACCACCATTAATCATATTCCCATTGTTGCTGGTTTATAGCCTATCAAACCAGAGGGTAGATCATCCCCATCGGCCCATCGGCCCGTGGTGCGGTTTGTTTGGCGCCTTGTTTTCACATGTGCTGCCCACGCCCGTGGGAAAGCTGGGCGTGCCACAAAGGGCGGGAGAAATCACCGGCTCTGTGCCGGAGATGGTCCCGTCCTCGATGTTTTGCGTAAAAAAGAAAAAGGGGACTTCGTTCCGGATTTCATAGGGATGAACGGGGATGAGATTAACTGGTTGGTGGTAAAACATAAACATCATAATATATGGTTAATATACTGTTAATATATGGTTAATACATGGTTAATATACTGTTGATATATGGTTATTTTATGGTTAATGATGGTTAATATGTATGTATGTATGTATGCATGTATATATATATGGTTGGTGGTAAAACAACCCTCTGAAAAATATGAAAGTCTTCGTCAGTTGGGGCCCGATGACATTCCCAATAAAAATCCCTTAAGATATGGATAAAATTCATGTTCCAAACCACCAACCAGATATAATTGTTCAATATTGTTGTTCAACTATTATCAACTATTAATAGATTATCATTGATCTCGTCCTATAGTTAAATGAATTAAACCAGCATTATAGGTCCTAGAATTGGATTTTTCATCCCCACCGCTCCTACATGGAGATTTACTGGATTCAATGATTTTCTACTCAGATATGGGGATATGAAGCCACCAAATTGGTATACTGCTGTATTTGGGATCTAAGCATTGAAATGTGGATGTGTTGGGGAGTCAACCACCAGTAAACATAGTAAACCATGAAAAAGTCAAGGAAAACCTTGGAAATTCTTGGGGGGTCAACCACCAGGATAAAAACCACTGACATTTGGATCTGACATTATGATTTAAGCATTGAAATGACCATGGAGTCAGAATGGGGATAGGATCAGCAGTAAAATGACATAGAAACCAACAATATGTGCTTAGTATCGGGCTAATAGGGGTAATACATGCTTTGGGTTTAGGTAGTTTGTGTATGAAAGATGGTGTTTTGAGCCAATCCTGGTTGTTTCAGCTACAACAATTCAGATTTATGGCATAGAAACCAACAAATGCTGTAAATCACTTGAAAGACAATGAGGGGTGGGAAACTTGGAGACAAAACGCGCACCGTGATGTTTCTGTCATGGAGATCTCTTCGAACCAACTTGAAGAAACTTTGCTTAGTGAATAAAGATGCCATGACAAACTACAGGGTATATTCCCACTTATCTTGAAATAAACGTGCATTCTTTCGAAACAAAAAAACACTTCAGAACCATGGAGTAATCTGATAAAACCTATAGTAAACCCATGTTTGGGGGTTATGGTTCTTAATTTCCCCCCAAAATCGTGAACCCTTCAGAACTGCCACAGATATCCACAGATCCATAGATCCCCCAGAGCTCACCACACCGTCGAGTGGCAGGCAGACACTCTAAAATGCTGCGACTTGGGACAGCGTCATATCCTCGCGCAACGCGCGCCATGACTTGCTGACCCTTTGAATATCATGCCGAATGGAGAATTCTGATGGAAAATACAATGTATTCCACGAATATGAAAAACACCCCCATTCGAATTGATCTCAAATATGTAGATTCATCCCCCCGGCTGGTTTCCCATACTATTATATTATTCCCATATACACGCTTCTGAATAATAGGCAGAAACCAATGGAATATGGCTATGAGTCAAAACCCCACCCAAAAAGTACCCAAATAGTACATAGCTGGCATTTATGGATGTTTATTCCCCCAGTCATTTCATGTAATTTCATAGGTTTGACCCATCCCCAGTCATATAGGAACCATCCAAATTTGAAGAGATTTTAGTCTTGAACCCATGGTGTCTTGTGGATCCCCTTTGGAAACATCCACTTATGAATAGGTAACACATATCTCCAGGCTTCGCAAAATCCGGGGTTTTCACATTAGAAAGGGCTATTCATCAACTATTTTTCATTGGGATCCTGATCGCACATAAATAATACACAGCAATGGAATATCATTAGATTAAAATTGTAAGTTTATGACTGGGAACGGTAAGTTACTTCTTGGTTAATCTATGGTTAATCTATGGATAATCTATGGTTAATGGTAAATAGTTAACCTCTGGTAAACTTTCACAGTTCGCTATTGAAACTGGCCACAGAAATAGTTGATTTAGCCATGAAAAATTGTGATTTTCCATAGTCGTGTAAACGTTTACCAGAGGGTATCTCCAGTAACTATTGTGTTTATATGTGTTTATGGCATATGTCCCAATTGCTATGGTGTATAACTCCAGTAATTATGGTTTATATTGAGTAACTATGGTAACTGGTAACCATGGATTATTTAGCTACCAATTGGTTAAGCAACTTTAAGCAACTACTCCACTATGGTTTATATTGAGTAACTATGGTAACTATGGATGGTTAATCTATGGTTGATATATGGAAAATCTATGGATAATCTATGGTTAATCTATGGTTAATCTATGGTTTATGGCTGTTGCCAATTTACCAGAGGGTAATGTGGGACGATATTGGGATGGTGCCATTGCTCAAACAAAACCCATGGCATCATCCCATGGGTCACAAAAATCCCTTCCACATCACCATATCACGGGGAATAGCGGCGTGATTTGTGTGGGATTATCCACCATGGAAAACACCATGGAAGATGAAATGATAATAAAATGAAAGTCAAATGGGATTATGACATTCCCAATATGTAACTGCCATATATTAGTATGGGTTTTATTATTCCAAGATATAGAACTGGTTGGTGGTATACCTACCCCTCTGAAAAATATGAAAGTCAAATGGGCGTATGACATTCCCAACTGAATGGAAAAATAAAAATGTTCCAAACCACCAACCAGATAGCATCTATAAATAAATGGTGGATTACTAAAAAAGTGACCACCAAACTTAAAATCATCCATCACTGTATGATCACTATACACATATGTAGACATTACAGTTTCAAACCGAAGATCATTGGAATATGGAGGTTTCCTAAAACAGGATACCCCTATAAATCATCCATGTTTGTTTGGGATTTTCCCTGAAATAAACCATCCAGCGATAAAGGGGTACCCCTATGACTATGGAAACCTCCAGTTAGTTGACCAGGGTATCTAGAAATATTATATTGACTATAGATATTAACTATAGTTATATTAGTAAATATTAGTATTATAGATTTCTAACATCTCTATAGTTAACTATAGTTATCAATATAGATTCTATAGATATATATTAGTAACTATTTTAGGAAACCTCCATAGATCACTCTGAAAAATATGAAAGTCAAATGGGAATATTATTCCCAATGTATGGAAAAAAAACTCCAGTCATGTTCCAAACCACCAACCAGTCATAATATCAACCTCAGCATAACCCACTTGCCATGGATGATCCTCTCCTGCTTCCGCCTCTACGATGCATATGTCACCCGTGCGCGCACCCGTGCAGTTGTGCACAGCGCCTCCGCCGAAACGTGGGAAAAGTCTCGGCGAATCACGAGTGAAATTGTGATGTCCTTGGGGTTTTCCCCAGCCTGGTTGGTGGTAAAACAACCCCTTTGAAAAATATGAGTTCGTCAGTTGGATGATGACATTCCCAATATATGGACAAATATACCAGTCATGTTCCAGTCACCACCAATCAGCAGCAAATCTGGAGATATGATATGTATTGTGATGATGAAATAGATAGCATCTATTTTTTCCAGTGAAATTGATGCAAATCTGGAGATGTCCATGGGGATTTCTTTGGCGATGGAAAAATCGAGGGATGTCATCTGCAATACAGGTGGGATGTTCCGTCAAATATTTGGAACACGGCTTTGCACCACAATTGCGGTATACGATAATAGCCCAAAATCACAATCTTTACCCTCTGGTAAACTGTTACATAGCTATTGAAAATGGCCATAGAAATAGTGGATTTTCCCAGCTATAAAATGGTGGATCTTTCCAGTTCGTTATGTTAGTCATTACCAGAGGGTATAGGAATATATAATGGGATATATGATGGGATATAATGGTTAATAGTAGTTATTATTTAGTAGGCTATTGATGAAAATCACAATCTTTATAGGAATTGATGATATGTTGTGAGATTTTCTGGTGCTATTTTTGGACACACCCAGGGCGTATGTTACACTAGGTGTTCATCCAATTCTGCGAACAGTTCTGGTGGGTGTTAATGATTGTAATGGGATCGGCGGATATGAGATATCTTGCTTCGGTATGGATGGTTTCAACCAAAGCAAACAAACAAACAAACAAACAAACAAACAAACCATAAACCATAGATATACCATTTATGGGATAGAAAAAAAACAATCCCAACAAAACACGCAAAAACAATGGGATTGTTTCCATGGGTTTTTTCAGCGGGATTTCATGGGCTTTTTTTACGGGATAAAAAAACAACTTCAGAATGGTGGATTTAAATGGGATTTCACCATCAACAATAGGGATTTAATATTGGGATAGTTGGGAATAAGCACCTCAAAATATAGTTCAAAAAACAATTGGTATCATCGTAGTTCCGAGTAATCCCTGCAGTATATGATCCAGGCAACCTTTCCATATTCCAAAATGTACATAGATTGACCTACCCTCTGGTAATTAAACATGGCTATGGAAAATGGCCCATTTATAGATGATTTACTGATGTACCTTTTGAAAGTGGTGATTTGCGCCAGCTATGTTGCATTGCCAGAGGTTATTACATAAAAATGTTAATTTTCCGTGCTATGTTGCTGTGTGGCTGATTTGAACAGGGCAGGCTCAAACAAAACCCCAGCGGGTCGCTGAATATATACTCAACAAAACTGGTTGAATTCCCATCATCTTTCCACATGGAATAGGGCTTTCAAACATGAGAGTATAGGAATGTGGGTCCCACTAGGGCATGTGCACTCAAAAATGTGAGTCACTGGTCGATCTTTGGTATCCCATTCATTGCGGGGTGAAACATTCTCCTCTTCAAACCAGACCAGGAAAAGCCATTCAAACCACAGGTTTTGGGGTTTTTCTAGACACCAAAAGTGAGAAACAGCTCAAAAACAAACATCAAATGGGAAGCTGTTCACATCCTCACTGAATTCCATTGTTTTCTGGGGGATGTGAACTACAGGGTATCACTATAAATGGTTAATGGTCAATGGATAATCTATGAATAATCTATTTCTATGGCCATTAAACTATAGATATCCCATAAATGTGCTGGCATAAATCCCATTGGGAACACCGTCTCACCGTCGAGACCCGTCGAGAGGGCCTTTCGTCGTGGGAAATCCAGAGGTACATGGGAGTGGAATGCACCTCAGCTTGGACTTCGGGAAAAAAACACCTAGTGAAGTCATGAAAATCATATGGAGTGGCTTTTTGAGTGGTATATGTATTATGTATAATGTATATAGTATATAGTATATAGTATATATATATAGTATATAGTATATAGTATATAGTATATAGTATATAGTATATAGTATATAGTATATAGTAATTATATAGTATATAGTATATAGTAATTATATAGTATATAGTATATAGTAATTATATAGTATATAGTATATAGTATATAGTATATAGTATATAGTATATAGTAATTATATAGTATATAGTAATTATATAGTATATAGTAATTATATAGCATATAGTATATAGTATATAGTGTGTAGTGTGTAGCGTGTAGTGTGCAGAGTATCGTGTATAGTGTGTATATGTGAATAGAGAACTCGTTCGAGTTTCAATGGATGCCCAGAGACGACCGCTTTTTCGGATGGTTTCTGGTCGTCCATTCCCCAACGACTGGGAAACCAACAACCATGTTTTGACCATGACACTAATATATATATATAATGTTATATATGAATGGAGGGTACATGATGGTAAACGAGTAAATTTAGGGCTTCAGAATTTTCTCAGACAAAGCATGGAGTGGTTCTCCGGGTACTTTGCTGGTCGTTTAACACTCCAAGATGGTTCTCGGGGCCCAGTAAGCCGTGACACGGCATCGTCCCAAGATAGGCCCAGCATGTACTCCATGAAAAAAATCCCAGAATTGGCTCCGGGTTTGAACCGGTTTTATTTTTCTGGAAGATCCATCATTCTAGCATTGCCCTTAAAAATGGATGGTTCTCAGCCTCAGTTCTTCCCTATTCAATTGTGGTAGCCTTGCACGCCCATCCCCATGAAAGCAACTCATCTTCCACCCCTTGCAGATTCGTCATGTCATGTTCGCGGCATGGTACATATCGTCATGATGTGATAATAATATAATATTACATGACTATCCCGACACCATATGATACATCTCGTCATGATACTATCATGATATAACTATATAGTAATAATAAACTTACATATCGTTATGATATGATAGTACAATATAATACACACATATGGGGATGGGTCAAAACCCGGTACCCCTGGTGAACATCAAAATAGCTGGTAAATGGATGTTCATCCCACTAAAAATGTATCTATAGGTATTGATCCATCCCCATATGTTTCATGACTATCCCGACATCTTCCACTGTGAATCCCCACGTGGGCGGCTGCGGTGCGCCACCCGTGAGGCTCGTGAAGCCGCTGTTGCTGCTGGCAGCGCTGCAGACAAGCTGGGAGGTGCTGCCACTGAGCCTTGGAGGCTGGGTATGGGATTTATTTAAATGCTATTATGTCTAGATGATATGGATAATATGATATTATATGGATTATATATGGATTATATATGGATAATCATAATATAATATGATACTTAAATGGTACTTGGTGGCTCATCTTACTTAGTAAGTGGGTTATAACCCCAGTGATTGATGTGGATTAACCCTACAAAAATCCCATTTATAACTGGGGTTATAACCCACTTACTAAGTGGGATGAGCCACCAAGTATTATAACTAGCTATTAGATAATATGATCCACATTTAATGGATTTATGCTAGATATAATATATATCATCTATGGTTATATGGTATAAATATGGATAGTCATCCCAGATGGAGAATCATCCCAGATTAAAATATTATGAGATTATGAGATGATAATATAATATCTATGGATATATGATTATATAAGGGGCAGATTATGGATCATATGGGATTTTTATGGATTTATAAATGCTATTATATAGTATGATCCATATACTTGGATATATGCTAGATATATATAATATATATATATATCATCTATGCTTATTTATATGATGTAAGATGATATGAGATGATATGAGATGATTAGCAAGGATCCATAGATATTATATTCTTATTATTATGGTATTCTTAATGGGATCCTCAATATAATGGACAGTATAACCCAAAACTAGTCATCAATCAGAGGTTGAACGCAGCTACTGCTCACATTTGATATCTGGTTTTTGGCCATCCGATCATGTAAATCCAAACACAAATGCACATATGCATATAGCTGGGTCAACTAAAAAAAATCACTCATCTGAATTAAGGCCATTTGGGGATGATTTCCCTTACTGACCATGATTCCAGTGAGGGAGAACAGTGAGGTCGTTATAATTTGCCCAAATATACATGCATATATGTATGTATATATATATATATTTACACATGGGTAATGAAAATGGATTGATGTCCATCCACCAATATGGGTCATGTTATTAAAGCAATAGGATCCACCATCCCCAGTTTTATCTTGTTCGTGGGTTGGACTTGGACAATCATATGGGTGATTTATTAGTTGATTGTTGCTTTACTAACATTGAATTCTGGCTATTCTAACAACATTACTAGTAATTACCTAGTTGTATAGACTATTATCATTAAAATACTTAAGTATGTAATACCTAGTAATTACCATTGTATAGACTATGATATCATTAAAATTAGGTAATTACTAAGTGGGATGATCCTCCAAGCAATGTGACTGTGAATTCTACCACTCGGACTGGCTAGAATGAATCCCTCCATTAAAATCCCACCATCCCATAGATGTCAGTATTATGATCCACTTATTTCACTGTTTCCCCAAGTTTCCCATCTCAGGGGCGAAAAATGGGACTATATATATTTACATATACATAAAGATCCTCTTAAATATAGGTAAGTCCACTTTTTTCCATTCTCATAGCTATCCTATAATATATATATATATGTATACTAGCTATCTATATATATATATATATGTATATAATCCTCTTAAATATCCTCTTAAATTAGGTAAGACTTTGTTCATATACCCTCTGGTAATTTAACAGTTCGCTATTGAAAATGACCATAGAAATAGTTGATTTACCCAGCTATAAAATGGTGGATCTTTCCATAGCTATGTTATATAGTTTACCAGAGGATACATTCCCACTAAATCCCATTAAACCACCATTAAACCACCATTTTGTCCACTAAACCATCATTAAACCATTAAACATTCCCAATATATGGAAAGTCATAAAAGTCATGTTCCAAACCACCAACCAGTTCTTGGTTAAATCATCATATAATCCCTTTATTGTAATCCCATTGTAAATAACCATTGTAATCCCACTATAACCCCATTAAAACATCATTAAACCACCATTAAATCCCATCATATTCCCATTGTTGTTGGTTTATAGCTTATGAAAACCACTATTCACTATCATTATTAACCACTCCATCATCAGATGGTTTATGGCTTGTGTTGGTCTAATTAACCACTATTAACCATCATTAATCATTATGGCCATTTTCCATAGCTATGTTACCAGAGGGTATATTCCCATTAAATCCCATTAAACCATCATTAAACCACCATTAAATCCCATCATATTCCCATTTTCCATAGCTATTCCATATATTAACCGTAGATTATACATATATTAACCATAGATTAAGCATAGCTTAACCATTTATAGATGGTTTTCCCAGCCATAAACCATTTGAAGTCCCATTATCCATATCATATTATCCCATTACTATCCCATATCACTAATATATATATATATCCATTAACCATAGATTAATCATAGTAACTTACCATTCCCAGTCATAAACTGACCATTTTCTCCACTTCTTTTTTTGGCTCCCGGGTCCAGGCTGCTCATAGCCATCCAGGCAGAACGCGGAGCAGAGCTCCGAATACTTGGCGCCAGCGCAGCTGTGACCCACCTGCGGCGCTTCGGGGGTAACCGGGATGAGTTTCTAGTGTTTATAGTGGAATATACCGGTTTAATGGGATTTAATGATTCTGTTTCTAGGGAAATCTAGCCATTTTATGGGAAATCTAGCCATTTTATAGTGTTTATAGTGGATTTACCCATTGAAAATGAATATTTTTTCCCATATAGATATTTAAAAATAGCTATTGAAGCCATGGCCAGTGAAAAAAAATGCTTTGTACCCACTGCTGGTGAAAAATATGGGATTACCATGGATTACCTTCCTTGCTCAAACATGGTAAGGGCTCAAAAAACACCAAATTTACTTCGATGATGTAAACCAGTTAGTTCGACCTCCAGCCATAGTTCAGGGATTTCCAAGAAAAAGAGCTAGCGGCTAGCCATCTGAATGATGAAATCAGGACGCGTAAGGCCCCATTGAAATCGCATAGAAATCTTAGGGGTATCCAGCATTTGTATATATATATACTGGTTGGTGGTTTTAACCATCTTGAAAAATATTAGTCAATGGGAAGGATTATCCCATATTTTATGGAAAATAAAAAATGTTCCAAACCACCAACCAGTATATATGTATATATTATGATGTATGTATTGGGATGTATTGGGATATTGTTTTTTTTTGGGATAATATTTTTTGGACAGGCATTCATGTGGGAAAATTTATTGGGGATATTATGGGGGGATATAATGAACATTTGGGCGTGTCTGTGGAGGAGTAAGCCCATAAGATGTTCATTTTCAAAATACAAGTCGGGAAAACGATGATTAACCTGGGAATATGAATTTCAGGAAAAAGTCATAAGAGCATATTGTGAAGAATCTATGATTTTGACTTCTAAGTATAATCCAAGCCTATGATGTTCCTGTAATTGTGGCTTTTATCGTCAACTTTACCTCATGTTTCATAAGGGGTTTCCTGATGTCATAACGATCTCCAATGACCGTCTTCCACTACGTAACAGATCATCATGGGCTGCTTGGCATGGTAGCATGGTAGGCTGATTCCAAAATGACCTGACACTTTTCGAGCGTGATCCGCCTGACATACTGTTCTGACATAGTTTCTGACATATCTGGAAGTACCCTCTGGTAATTTAACATAGCTATTGAAAATGGCCATAGAAATAGTTGATTTACCCATTAAAAATGGTGATTTTCCATAGTTTTTTGTATGTTTACCAGAGGGTAAATATGGCACATATTCTGACATTCTGACATTCTACGTTCGGGTGGCATGGCCCTCTGGAGACCCTCACCTGGCTGGGGAATGATCGGTAAGGCCTTACCGAGAAACCGACCCCAAAGTCATCATCCAATGTTGGCGTTGATCCCTCATTTTTTGCTGAAAAATCCCCAACTTTCAAGGTATTTCGATGTTTAAACTTCAACATTCCTCCCCAACTTTAATGATGAAATCCAAGTTTTGCGGTGAAATATCCAACTTTCAAGTCATCAACATTCATCAACATTCATCAACCAGTAACCATCCCAACCCGTATCGGCCGTATCGGAACTCCCACCGTAGCATCGAAGCCCTCCACCAAGCTGAGATCTCCGCAGCTCTCTGGCTCGCAGGAGAGCTGCGGCTCCGAGAAGAGGTAGTTCGTTTGGCAAAGCACCAAGGGATTTCCGATGGCTGTGTAGCCACTGTGGCACTTCAACGTGCCTGAGATAGGCTGGAGAAAATGTAGATTTTTGAAGTATTGATATATCAATGTGAGAGATTGCGGATTCGATTTTGGTATAGAACATTAGAGAGAGAGATAGAATCTTAGAAAACAAGAACAAGATAGATATGTTTATCGTTTATAAGTTATAAGCAAACAAATAAATATATATGTATATAGGATATTCATATTTTTTACACGTGAGTGCCTTGGAAGGAGATGATGGTGGGATATGTAAAAACAAAAAACGTGTATACCTAGAGATTGTCAAAATATGTTTGGCCCATAAACCATCCGGTGGGTTTTGATCAACATGTTCCTCATTCAGATTTCCAAAACATACGGGGGATGGTTGCGAAATCCGAATCACCAGTTGGTAGATGGTTTATCCGATAATCATCCCATTATGTTGGTACCTAATAGTTACCCTGCCTGGTGTAGGATTTCGCAACCATCCACAGTATGTCTCCCTGCGTTTCAGTCTGCTTCATTAAGATTGGACCGCCCATTTTTTGTGGTAAATGTGCTGAAACGTTGGCAGTCGCACTGCAGGTATGGCCAATGTTGTTGTCAGGTCATTGAGTTGTTCAATGTTGGGATGGTTACCCTCTGGTGAAACGTTTACAGAACTATGAAAGATCTACCATTTTCTAGCTGGGTAAATCCACTATTCCGACTGGGCCATGTTCAATAGCAAACTGTTAGTTTACCAGAGGGTAACTATTAAGCATTAACCATAGATTTTCCATATATTAACCATAGATTAACCATAGATTAACCATAGATTAACCATACAGTATCCATAGATTAACCATAGATTATCCATATATCAACCATAGATTAACCATAGATTAACCATAGATTAACCATATATCAACCATAGATTAACCATAGATTAATAACCATAGATTATCCATATATCAACCATAGATTAACCATAGATTAGCCATAGATCTACCATAGATTTTCCATGTATCAACCATAGATTAACCATAGATTAATAACCATAGATTAACCATAGATTAACCATAGATTAACCATGGATTATCCATATATCAACCATAGATTAACCATAGATTATCCATATATCAACCATAGATTAACCATAGATTATCCATATATCAACCATAGATTAACCATAGATTAACCATAGATTAACCATAGATTTTCCATAGATTATCCATATATCAACCATAGATTAACCATAGATTAGCCATAGATTTTCCATAGATTAACCATAGATTAACCATGGATTATCCATATATCAACCATAGATTAACCATAGATTAACCATAGATTATCCATATATTAACCATAGATTAACCATGGATTATCCATATATCAACCATAGATTAACCATAGATTAACCATAGATTATCCATATATCAACCATAGATTAACCATAGATTATCCATATATCAACCATAGATTAACCATAGATTAACCATAGATTATCCATATATCAACCATAGATTAACCATAGATTAACCATAGATTAACCATAGATTACCCATATATCAACCATAGATTTTCCATATATCAACCATAGATTAACCATAGATTAATAACCATAGATTATCCATATATCAACCATAGATTAACCATAGATTAACCATAGGTTATCCATATACCAACCATAGATTAACCATAGATTAACCATAGATTATCCATATATCAACCATAGATTAACCATAGATTAACCATAGGTTTTCCATAGATTAACCATAGATTTTCCATAGATTAACCATAGATTTTTTTCCATAGATTTTCCATAGATTAACCACAGATTTTCCATAGATTAACCATAGATTTTCCTATATTTTCCATAGATTAACCATAGATTTTCCATAGATTATCCATAGATTAACCATAGATTAACCATAGATTTTCCATAGATTAACCATAGATTAACCATAGATTAACCATAGATTATCCATAGATTAACCATAGATTTTCCATAGATTAACCATAGATTAAGATTAACCATAGATTATCCATAGATTCTATCCGAATGGAGATGCAGGCAGCTGGGGCTGAAATATGTCCTGGTTGGTGGTATACCCACCCCTCTGAAAAATATGAGTTCGTCAGTTAGGATTATTGTTCCCAATATATGCAAAAATAAAAAAATGTTCCAAACCACCAACCAGATATCATATTTTTTGCGAAAGATCCATTTGTTTTGAGCTCCCCTTTTTCAAATCCCTTGAAAATTGTGTTTTTTTCAGCCACATTCTCGAATGTGACCCAAGTTTGGAGATCAAAATGGTGCAAATCAGACGCAAAAATTGGAGGTTCACCTAGCAGCTTTCATAGAATGTCAAGGTCAAAATGATCACTTCCCCCAAAAAAAAATGGGTTCAGATCGGAAAAAAAACAAATGACAGCCCTTTGAACAGGGTGATACATCAGTTCTGGAGGTCAAATGACCCATTTCGACTACCGAACCTGGTAATAACTGTAACAGTTCGCTATTGAAAATGGCCCAGTCGAAATAGTGGATTTTCCCAGCTAGAAAATGGTGGATCTTTCCACAGTTATGTAAACGTTTACCAGCGGATACATTCCCATTAAACCGCCATTAAACCACCATTTTGTCCACTAAACCATCATTAAACCATTAAACATTCCCAATAGGGTAGGGCGCCTGGTACCCCACCCGGCTGAGCCAAGTGACAAGTACTTCCCAGTTGCACATCGTTGCAGTCCCGGTTGTCCCTGGGATCACGAGATGTTCACAAGTCTGAGCAGAAAAGAAAGGGGAAAAAACAATTTCATCACTGGCTTATCATGGTTTAATGGTGATTTAAGTGTGATTTAATGGGAATTACTTGAAACAAAATATCATATCTGGTTGGTGGTTTTATCATGGTTTATCATGGTTAAATCATCAGAGGCTATATGGATCTATAGTTCATGTATATGTTAGAACTCATCTGGTTGCTGGTGCAATAGCCATCTTGAAACATATGGGTTCGTCAATGGGAAGGATTATCCCATATATTATGGCAAATTAACTATAATATATATATAATCCTGGTTGGTGGTAAAACAACCCCTCTGAAAAATGATGGAGTTCGCCAGTTGGGATCATGGTTTGTTCGCAATGAACATTGACCATCTTCCGGCGTTTGGACATGTCATAATGTGTTTCCCCCTGGACGTTGATGTGTGTATTTGTGAATTTACCCGGCCTGGTAAACATACAAAAAAAAACGATGGAAAATCACCATGTTATAGCTGGGTAAATCCACTATTTCGACTGGGCCATGTTCAATAGCTATGTTAGTTTACCAGAGGGTAGATGGAAGGTTTCTGCATGTTTCATGGAAATTTGGCAGGCCTTGAAAGCAGGGCCTGCGTTTAGAAAGTTGATGGTGGCAATCTACCCTCTGGTGTTGTCGAAAATCATCTACAAATGAGGGGATTTTTCAGCAAGCCGCGTTTGATCACTGGAGTAGTTTGCTTGAAGTAATGAACAAATAGTTTACAATCAATTGGATTTCATGGGGTAAATTCCATCTCAAATTCAATCATAAACCATCCCTGATATCATGAAACAAAATATGACAAAAATGACTGGTAACGATCATCCCCAAATGGCAATATGGGACTCCCACATTAGATCACATGAGTGAATATTGGGATCGCATGCTCAAGTGTCAAGAGTGTATCATCACGGAGTCAAAGCATCTGATGCATCTTACAAAAGAAAACCACACAATCTAGGAATCAAAACATGGCAATGGAAGAAGCTAGCAGATCTGAAAGATGTGAAGATTGGGAATTTAAGATTGTTGAATGGATTTCCCTGACAAAAAACACGATGTTCCGATTGGCAATGGATCATCGTTCCCGAATTTTCATCATGTCATCCTAATCACCCATCATTCGATCATCATGATCATCCTTCACCAACCAGATCCCCAGATGTTTTTCATGGTTACATACGAATCAACCCAACAAAAAACGGTTTTCCTTGCTCCCTTGCTCCCGTGCTCCCATCATGGGCCATCCATCCGTTGAGCCCAAGGCACACGTTGGTGAGGAGCTGGAAGCCCTGCCAAGAACAAATCGCCGGGACGCAGCTGGGAAGAAATCCCTGGAAGGAGCCATCCTCCTGAGCAAAAAAACAGCTGTTCGAACAGCTGTTCGAACAGCAGAAATTGAAGAAATGCACTAAATGGAGCTTTAGAGTATTTATAATTCTATTTTACCAGGTCAGCCACTAATGGGGTAAAATATATACATGAGGTTTTACTGCAGGAGTTTTTACAACAACAATATTTTCTAATTAGGAAAATCAACATCAACGGTGGATGTGCCAACCACGATGGCAAATCAGCATAAGTGACCATCCAAAAGAAATAGCTGCAGAATGACAAAAATCCCCCCATAAATTGGATGATTTTCCCATTGAAATACCAATTAATTGGATGATTTTCCCATTGAAATACAAATTTATGGATGATTTTCCCATTGAAATACCAATTTATGGATGATTTTCCCATTGAAATACCAATTTATGGATGATTTTCCAGCCCCGTTTGATGACACCAGAGGGCAATGAGAGTGTAGAATCTGTGGGATCTGCGATTTTCACCCGCAGAACCCTGGGAAAAACACGAAATTCTGCGCCCACGTTGGCATTCAGTGCCATCATTGACCATAACCTGGCGGAAACTCTAATGTTGGGGGAAAATCAACTATACCCTCCAGTGACATCAGTTTTATGGAAAACGTACAGGGCTTTGACTTTGGAAATGACCATGGTTCAATGGGAATTCCAGGATCCTAAAATGGAGGTACCTACCATATATAAGGCCTATATATATAAGGCCTATGTAAGTGAATATCACCAGAAAATATGGCCTGAAATATGGTACTAATGTACCTCCATGGTCATCAGTTCACCCATCGTCTCGTCGCGCTACGCACTTCATCTCAGTGGACGGACCACTGAAACCCTGCACGCAGTAGGCCACGCAGACCTAGACGAGACGCGGGGCGGAACGGGTTTAGGGGCCATAGATCTCATCAGGGAATTGACCATCTGGTTATGACTAACATAGCCATGGAAAATCACCATTTTTAATAGGTAAACCATTTCTAGTGGGATAATGGGATAGTGGGTGATAATCCCATCAAATAGTGGGATAATGAGGGAATTTATATCATAAAATTATCCGGTTTCCGGATGAAAAATATTGAAAGGTCTATAAAATGAAGGCTTCCTTCACAATTCAACAACATTATCAGGTTTGGGTGAGCATGGCACAAGGGTTTCTCGCTTGCAGAATGGATCCTTCATTGAAGATCATCACCCCGGGTACCCGAAAATCGTGTCTTCAAAGGTGGCAACGGCAAATCGGCATGTATCGATGATGGTCTCAGCTATGTCCATTGAGTCACTGAGATTTTCCAGCCACGTTTGATTCCCGGAGGCCCTTTTTTTGTTGCTTCTATCCCATGATATTCCCATGACATCCGAAAAATAAATCACCATTTATGGTTGACTTCATCCCATTAACTATAGATATTCCATTATCTTCCCAGATAATTCCTATCAAAAATGCCCATTATCCCACTATTTGATGGGACAATCACCTATAAATCACCATCATTGTTGGTTAAATTCTATTTAATCCCAACATTAAATCCCTATTGTTGGTGGTGAAACCCTATTTAATCCCATATTAAATCCCTATTATTGGTGGTGAAATCCCATTTAATCCCATTTCTGAAACATTAGAGCCATTTCTGAAGCTCAGTGCGATCCATGAATGGCAGGCATGGGTAGTCGCATGCATTTTCTGAGTGACTGATTCTTTAAGAAATGAAGCACCCCAATATCCCCTTTTGTAAATTGGAATTGCAAATGGTTTGTACAAATGGATTACTAGATGCTTCAAAACTATTTGCAGCTTAAGAAATATATATACATATATACATATATACAGTATATATATATCCATATTCAGCTTAGATTAATAATGCATGTTTAAAGAAATTGCTTGTAAGTGTATTTAACCGCTTGGAAATGGACAATTTATTACACCCAGTGAACCGCAAGTCATGGCCACATCGACTCGAATCACCCGGACCCGAATGTGTATCCCATCATATATCTAACGTTCAAAAAAATGGTAGCCCATATAGGCCCATTTCATCAAATCCCCCATCATATCTCAATCAATCTTTCGCATGTTGAATGGTGAGTCCCAATGAAAGGTAGGTAAAGCCCACAAAAAATGAACCAATCATATTGGAGCTATTTCTAATGATGGCTATCAAATTGAGTGAAAAATAAGCCTATCTCATCTCATGAAATACTAGCTTTCCGGTTTCACACTTGTATTTTTCATTTTCCAATCAGTTAGCTGGTATAAGTCCCTATCTTAACCCAGCAATAAGATAGCTGATATTTATAATGTTACAATTAGCTAAACTGGTTATCAGGTGCTAACTGGTATTCAGCTATTTAAATTAGATAACCAGTTTTACTGGTATTAATACCCTAAAATTCATTAATGTTGCAAAACCCCAAAATTCAGCAACGGCGAACCCACGCGGAACCGGGTTCCCGGGTTCCCTCACATCACCGTGCACTGCGGCAGTGTTCACTGTGAAGCCCTCAGCGCATGGATTTTTTTCAATTGGAAAATTGGGAAAATTGGGAAATCCAAAGAGTTCTTTACCCTTTGGTTATTTAACATAGCTATGGAAAAATTGGTATTCAAAGGGTAAAACTGTTAGTCTGTTGAAAAATGTTTACCCTTTGGTTATGACTAACATAGCTAGCTATGGAAAATGGTCCATCTATGGATGATTTACTTCTATTTACGTATTAAGAATGGTGATTTTCCATGGCTATGTTAGTCATAACCAGAGGGTAGATTCCCAAATTTCCGGAAGAAAGTTCCAGAAATCCGAGAAAATTTGAGTCAGTTTGGGCTTGGAATCATCTGCTGGCTCTTGCGGGTCGACTGTCCAAACCACCAATTTTATTGTGAAATCACTAAGGCATGAACCTGTTTAAAAGAAAAAAGACGGTATGGGTGGGTCTGTCTGAAAATCTACTATCCTAAAATCCACTGATGTATTCCAAATGTTAATTTTTATTTGAGGGCAAACCCTCAAATCATGTAAAGTTGGTATAAAATCCCCATACTATCCGTTGATCTCCCCATGAGATGCTTGATTTTCCACAAAAACAAAGCAGTGAATCAATACGAAATCCATGGGTTTTCTACGAGGAATCATCCCGCGAAGCGTAACTGGTGGATTGTCCCATTTATAACTGGATAAACTAAGCCCACTTGGCCACCAAAAAGCGATTCCTTATCAACTATATACATTCGGTGTATCATAAGTCCCCATATATCCCCATGGTTTGTCTGAAAATAGTCTATCCCAAAACACAATAGTTTTAATCATTTTCCCATTTAAGTTGCCATTTAAGTTGGGTACACCACCATGTAAAAAGACACACCCAAATCGCTTTTTCATATTAAATCCAATCAATTCCCATTCAAAATCCCAATTTTAAGCTTCATGTTGCGCTTTCAAAATTGGAAAAAAACATGGATTTTGACGCTGAAATGATATTTTTCTCCCCTCCAGTGCAAGGGAACACTGCGGCAGTCCAACTCCAAGTCTGCGTTGCTCCAGGTGATGCTACACTGCTTGCGCGCCTGATGGGCAAGGCGCGTTTCGAGCGCGGTAAGCCTATCTAGTGGAGTGAAAAACCATAAAGGGGAAACTTATGGGAAAATTGATGTGTGTTCATATCTGAGAGGGATTTTTCAATGGGTAATAGCAAGGCAGATGTATGGTATTTCGATGGTTTTCGCAAAGCTTCCAAAATCAGTGATGTTCAGCAACCCAAATAGGGAATGAAACATCAAAGACATGGTTTTAACCAGCAAAAATATGAATTTACAAATATCTGGGTAAATTATAATAATTCACTAACCTGAAATAAGGCAATTTTGGGATGATTCCCCATAAATAAACCATCATTTCCAGGTTTCGGGAGAACGACGTGAGGTCGTGAAATCATTTCCCCAGATATGATCGATAAATATTGTTGGTGGGGGCATCAAATCAACCATGATATGGAGGTCTAGTGGGATATACTCAACAATATGTTGTTTAGGGATATATCCTCTGGTAAATTAACAGTTCGACCTTGAAAGTATGGTCAATTTTTAATGGAAACCAATCTTCCCCGACAACTGGCAGGGTCGTCATCTTAATTTACTGGAGGCTAATCTCGATTTGTCCAAGATTAGATCACCTGCAACTCGACTGCTGAACATATGTTTGCTCATTGACATTGCCTTTCAATCGGGTTTCATTTCTGAAACGAATTTGTGGCAGGGAATCTCCTAAATTTTGATAGTGTGCGAGCTGAATACGTGGGAATGGGATATCAGCATGTTCCTATCCCCATTCTAGTTGTTTTTTTTTACCCCCCCCCAATCATATATCGCGAAATCACAATGTTCCCCCTTCCATCCCCATTATGTACTGGACACGTATTTATATATATATACATACATATTCAATATTCCATAATTATCCATTACATTCTCATTCTATACATATGATCATCCTGAAGTAGATAGAATATGCGAATGTTCAAAGATATTCCCAATTTAGTGATGTTTTTTTGAAACTTCCGTATTCTATCTACTCCAGGATAATTGTGTATATATGATAGATTGTATTCCTATATATTGCTACCGCAGCATGACTTTTTTTTCGGCATGGGTCCAGATTGGGAACACCAATGATTGGATGCTGAATACTAAAAAATAGACATTCCATGACATTCCAATCTGTGGTCTCCCAGGTCTTTAATATTCCCCAGAAACTTTAGTTTCCCATATTCCCCATGAAAAGCATTAATGTCAATTAATATCCCATATTCCTGCGGAAATAGGTTTTAAGATTCCTTAATTTCCCATGAAAAATCCGAACTTCACCCAGCACCAGCTGCAGCGAAGTGGCGCACGTCACGGCCTGACCTTCAAAGATTCCCGACTCGAGGCAGTTCATCGTCTCTGTAGTACCTCGAGTCGCCGTTGAAAAACGCCTTGAAACCCATGGGGAACCGGAAGGGGATGAGAACAAATGGTGGCTTAGTATGGTGAAACATCAATCAATGGGAAGTTTTCGTCCAAAATCAAGGGATGAATTGCCACCAAAAATGCTGGGTTTTACATTAAGAACTAGAGATTGAAGCATGAAAAATGATGATTGAACGACACGGTTTCAGCATTGTATGCCAAACAAAATTTACGGAATTGAGGGATTTAAGCAACACTGGGGGGTAAAGTGGTTTTTCACTAACCAAAAAAAAAAATGGCTTCAAAATGTTGGATTTTGACAAGAAAAATATGGACAAATACGGGGCAATATCCTCTGCTAAGTCCACCAGTCTACGAATCTGGCTGAATGAGATATGCTGGTCATTTGGTCGAATTCCAGTCTAAAATCAAACAAAGCTTGGGTCGTTTCAAATCAAATACCCTCTGGTAAACATACAAAAAACTATGGAAAATCACCATTTTTAATGGGAAAATCCACTATAAATGGTCATTTTCAATAGCTATTTTGACATAACCAGAGGGTAACATGGCTTAAAGTTACTCCTCTGGTCGTTACTCCATGGCTGGAAAATTCCCCTAAAATGTCCGGAGATTTTCCCATGGATTGTCCCATTCCACTTTCCCATGGCTGGAAACCGATGATTTTCCCGGTCCCAGGATGACCCATCCCCAAGTGACACTTGGAAAATGGCAGAAATCATGGGACGCTCAAAATCTGCGATAAAAAAAAAAAAAACATTTTCAGACACTCAAATTAAACTAACAAAATGATGATTCATAGCAGTATAGCAACATGCAGAATATACCATATATATATATGTATTAAACTAACTAGAGTTGGTAATATATATATATATCCCATGATGATTCTTCCCAATAAGCCATGACATAATCATATTCATACTATGGTAACATCAAAAAAAATGTAGTGATATCATAAAATGTAATGTTAAGTCGTTAAGTTTTAAGTATGTTCATTCCACATGTGTCATATTTTTATGGTTCCATATTATCATATTCGTGTCATATTCATATGGGGGGTTCCATAGTCATGGGACTAGCCCAATAGCTGGATGCTTTATGATGGAAAATCCTATGAACATGGATGATGCGGGATACCCCCATGACTTTGGAAACCTACATATGGTTAATCAACTAATATTAATCATTAATATGGTTCATTGATGGATTGATCGTTGATAATAAATTATTAACTATTGACTATTAATAGTTCATAGACTATTAACTATTATTTAACTATTATCTAACTATTAATGTCATATTCATAGTGTCACTTCATACCATGAAGTGCTGCTGGCAGTGCCAGTCGGCAAGCCAGGCCACCCGAGAAGCCATGGTTGCAGGAGACCTGGCGGAGCACCGTGAATCTGACGGGCGTATCTTCACCTATCTAGAGATTTTTTGTATGTTATAATCTTACTGGTGCTTAGCAGGGAATGGATGGTTTGCTGGATGTTGCTGGGATGATTATTACTGGTGATTATGGATCATTCCCGAAAATTCCCTGCGTTTAGCACCAGTAAGTAATTCACATTAATTCACCTAAAGTTTAGAATGACCAGATCATTTACCAGTAACTATCATATGTCTCATATACATTCATATACCAAAATGGCGTTTCCAGTAGAAGAACAACACCATGCCGGCCATTTTGGTGTTAGTCACTACTAGCCATCATTCCAGTGACGTCGCAGTGTCGCTAAAATCCATCCAGATCCATGGGGTAGTTAATGATATGGGACTTCAAATGGAAATATGAAATGATTTCTAGCAAAAGTTACTAACCTAATTTTTCAACTAGGGTTGGATGAGTGAAACCACTAAAAATCGGTTATTTTCTTCAGGGTCGAACGATCGAACTGTTTTACCAGAGGGGGGTGGAAATCATCAACCATCCGATTTTGCTTGGAGTTTCAGCCGTTCGGAAATGTTGACGTAATGAACAAACATTGGAAATTCATAGACAAACATGATGACTTCAACTGACAAAGATTTTTTGTTGGATTTTGCAGCTACAAACAAAGGGAATTCATGCTAACTAATATTCATATCCCAATCACGGCAGATTATTGTGAAATAAACCTAGGTCATATTGCCCACTATAGCATGATAGATAACAATCATATACAACTTTAGTTTTGCGTATGGGTGGTGAGCCACACCCACTTTGATACGTCAGGAAAAATCTACTGGGCAGTACCAACCATAGACCCACCATACTTTCATAGCGGTCCCCACTAGCTTACCAACCTTTGTAAAATGGTGAGCTAGTCGGGTTGCTTGATGTTCACCCCAATCGTGAAAAAGTCACCAACAGAAATCGTTTGGGGTCCCGGCACCATCTTCAACTATACACTAGTTATGCTCTGCCTCATTAGCTCAACAAAACGTTTCTATAATTGGGTCATTTTCTATAGCAACCTGTTAAATTACCAACTTATCCAAATACAATTCTTCAAAAGTCGTAATATTGCCCGTTGATGGCCATTCAGCACCGGAAAATAGACTTGATGTGGTAAACCCAATGCCATAAACCATCCCCAAAATCACCATTTTAATGGGTGGTATAAACCATCCCCAGTCATGGTAGTTGTTTATGGCATTGTGTGAATCCCACAATTATATTGGATAGTATAACCCCGGAAATAATCATCGACCAATCATAATTTATCAATTGAATTCCCACATGTTTGATGGTTACGTCCACCTATGATACCACTCCCAACTCCCAACTCCACATTATATAATCCCATTATAGTAAGAGTAGTGGTTAATCCCATGACTATAGTTGGATATAAGTTGGATTAACCACTACTAATATCATAGTGGTTCATTATATAGTAGTAACATGTAGTAACCATGATGGGTTAACCATTACTATTAGACTATACATTGCTTCAATTGTAATGTCAACCCCGGATTAATAAACTATACTTTATTAATTAGGGGGTATTCCCGCAATGTTCATGATGTGATACTTTTTTATGGCACCTTCCGAATGAAACAGCCGTTTGGTTTTTATTGATCCAGGGTTGACATCAACCCCCAATTATGGAAAGCCCCATATAGTCATATTAATCCCATCAAACACTATATAATTTTCCATTAAATAAACCATTATAAACCATTAAAAAAATCCATTGTAACCCCAACTTTTTTCGCAACCAATATTGACAACGTCCCCGCCTGACAGCTCTGCCCTGCCCCCACGGGTTGTCCATCAGCGCCGCGCAGGCAGTCCGTGACGTTGGCCCCCTCCACAACGGGCAGCGACCCCGTGTAGCACTCAATCCTGGCGTGGCAAGAAGGAGCTGCTGGAGAAATGGTCAGTTTATGGTGGAAAAAACGAGGAAACGAACTGGGTTTGGAACTGGAAAATGATGGTTTTCGGCGAGGAGAAGCTGTAACTCTGTGGGTATATGTGGTTTTATGGATAGTAACATCGTGATTTTGAATGCATAGATCAAGGCGGGATCGGTTAAAAGGCAAGAAAAACAACACCCAATGTTCAAAAATAAGAACCAAAATACCGAGTTCTACCTAAAATGTTGGCGCAATCCCCAATCATATCATTTTTGGTGGTGAAATCTCAATGTTTGCTGGTTTTTTTAATGCCAATTCTTGACTAGTCAAATCACTATGTTCACCACTGAAATCATCATGTTCATGAGTTAAATCACCATTTTTCACCAGTTGAAATGTCATTTTCACCCGTAAAATCACCATTTTTCACTCCTAAAATGACCATGTTTCACCCGCAAACACCGGGGACCCGCCTCTGGCAGACTGGAAGGATGCCCCGGAGCGTCCAATCCGGGCCGCAGAAGAAGATCCTTTGGGATCGGCGGAAAAATCAGGCAAATCATGGAATAATTGGTGCTATCATATCTACTGGTTGGTGGTTTTAACCATTGAAAAGTGAGAGAACTGACCATTGAAAAGTGAGATTTTCGGAAATGAAAACTGGGATTTGAGCAAAGGAAAAGTGGGATCCCTATACTTGTTTAACCATCAAGAAATGGTGATTTCATGGGATATAATGGGAACATACCTCTGGTAAACGTTTACAAAACTATGGAAAGATCCACCATTTTGTATCTGGGAAAATCCACTATTTCTATGGCCATTTTCAATAGCTATGTTAGCCATTATCATTGAATAATTGAATGATAGAAATGAGGGTGATATGATAGAAATGATTCATATCATATCTAGAAATTCAATGATATGGGCTATCATATCTAGAATGATGATGATTTCTATCAGTGGATATCATATGAATTATATCTCTATGATTTATGATGAGATAAGAATTTAAGAATGGGAATGATTCATATCTTTAGTACTATGATCACTTATAGTGATTTATAATGAACATAAATGAGAAAATAATTATATTGCTATTATAGATATCAAATATGCTGTTTCATAGTTGACATAGTCAATAGCTATAATCACTATAAGTCATGCTAGTGGTTGATAAAGTGATTAATAGCTATATAGTAACCACTATCTATATCTATATACATATATTATATATATATATATATATTTGACTAATGGCTATAGCTATATAAACTATATAAACGATATAAACGATATAAACTATATAAACTCTATATATATATATACAGTATATATACAGTATATATACAGTATATATATATAGTTTTATAGCTATACAGTAATCAACAGATAGTTGTAGATATAATTCTTTTGATCTTCCGAGGCACGTCTCCAGTCCGTCGTACATCTCCGGACAGGCCACGAAGCAGAAGCCGCCGGCCGTGACGTTGGCGCAGCTCGAGGACCTCGAGCTGCGCCACGGACGCCACGGACGCCACGGGACGCCACGGGACGCCACGGGGCCGTGGAAGAATGGGCTGTTCCGTGGGGATGTTTTTCATGAAATACTACCATATTAAACATATATCTGAACAGTTGGGATTCAATGTTATAGATGATATGATATTATCAATTACCTTATTTTTTATTTATATATAGTAATATGGATGATAAGATATGGTAAATCATCATAATATGGTGAATATGTGGTTAATATATGTTAATATACTGTTAATAATGGTTGATGATGATGGTTATTATATGGTTAATAATGGCTAATAATAATCTGGTTGGTGGTTTTAACCATTGAAAAGTGAGAGAACTGACCATTGAAAAGTGAGATTTTCGGAAATGAAAACTGGGATTTGAGCAAAGGAAAAGTGGGATCCCTATACTTGTTTAACCATCAAGAAATGGTGATTTCATGGGATATAATGGGAACATACCTCTGGTAAACGTTTACAAAAAAACTATGGAAAAATCCACCATTTTATAGCTGGGAAAATCCACTATTTCTATGGCCATTTTCAATAGCGAACTTACCAGAGGCTATTGAAAACAAGGGTTTCACTGAAGTTTCACTCCATTTTGCTCCCACACAAGGGGAGAGATTGGTGCCTCTTAGCGGCTTTGGAATCCATGGATTCCCATGGAGGAGATGATCAAAACCCCAAACCAAGTAGTGTAACATCCCGTATCATCCCGTGCTCGCTACAGAAACCCATATCTATCTGACTTGAATGTCCCTACAATTCAACAAGAATTGTGGCCATCACTTTTATGAGCCCCCTAATTTCATGGCTCACTGGTTTCCCTTAAATTTGCAACGAAAATGAGCAAACCCAGCAGTTTCAGACAAACTCAAAGCCATATGATGTATTCGGGAAATCGCTACTATATTTTGTTTTCAGCGTCTACTTGAAAAAGTAGTTACGATTTGGTAAAACCTGTCAACTGTCCAACCATCTTATGATTATCATTCTGTTTGGCTATCTATGATCTCTTCCAAGTTTACTGGTTACTTGGAGAATCATCCCATTTCGTAACTGCAAAACATAATCCCTGGGATGATCCTCTGAGATAAGATCCCGTTTCTAGCTGTTAATGTATAGTAATCCCAAACAGATAAAATATGATAAAGTAAAATCCTGCCAAACGAGGGATAAATTACTATTTTAAACTCTTGGGGAGATTAAAGCCTCCTTAAATCCCATTAAAACCTTGTACCATCATGAAATCCCATTACATCCCATTAAACCCAAGTAATTCCCAATAAATCACAATTAAATCACCAACCATCAAATCACCATTAAATTCCCGTAAAATTACCAAAAAATCCCTAAAATTCCCTAAAATTCCCTAAAAATCCTTAAAATTCCCTAAAAATACCTAAAATTCCCTAAAATTCCCTAAAATTCCCTAAAATTCCCTAAATTTCCCTAAATTCCTTAACATTCCCCAAAATTCCCTAAAATTCCCTAAAATTCCCTAAATTTCCCTAAATTCCTTAAAATTCCCTAAAATTCCCTAAATTTCCCTAAATTCCTTAAAATTCCCTAAAATTCCCTAAAATTCCCTAAAATTCCCTAAATTTCCCTAAATTCCCTAAAATTCCCTAAATTTCCCTAAAATTCCCTAAAATTCCCTAAAATTCCCTAAATTTCCCTAAAATTCCCTAAAATTCCCTAAAATTCCCTAAAATTCCCTAAATTTCCCTAAAATTCCCTAAATTTCCCTAAATTCCTTAAAATTCACTAAAATTCCCTAAAATTCCCCAAAAATCCCTAAATTTCCCTAGATTCCCTAAAATCCCCTAAAATTCCCTAAATTTCCCTAAATTCCCTAAAATTCCCTAAATTCCCTAAATTCCCTAAATTTCCCTAAAATTCCCTAAAATTCCCTAAAATTCACCATAAAACCAGCCCAAATCTATGGTTGAATCCCTTCCCTTCCGGCAGCGGCGTTCGCTTCGTGGCCACGTGACACATAGAAGCTGGGCACCTCTTCGGCGAAGCTGCAACTGCGCGTGACGCAGACCGGCGCCTCGCCTGGTTATTTAACGTAGCCATGGAGAATGGCCCATGGGATATATGGTTACAATGAATAATGAGTGATATGAATATATGGTCAATATGGAATAGTATGAAATAATATGATATAAGGATAATATCTATGGGATAATATGATATACGGATATATTAGTGATATGAATATCATGGAATAATGTGATATGGATAATGGGACTTCAAATGGGAAATGATACCCTCCGGTAACATACGAAAAGCTATTGAAAATGGCCATTTACAGTCGATTTACCCATTAAAAAATTGTGTTTTTCCATAATTAGTTATGTTAGTTTACCAGAGGGTATGGATAATAATATGGGATAATAATGGGATAATAATGGTTACAATGAACATTAATGATATGAATATAATGGGATATGAGTGATATGAATGATACAGTGGATGGCAACGCGAAATCATATTATTCCATGATATTCATATCACTAATATATCCCTATATCATATTATCCCATAGATATTAGCCTATATCATATTATCCCTTGTTGAAAACGGTGGTTTTGGTAAACCAGTAGAGCACCACCCGTCAAGATCCACAAGGAAGTCACAGCTGACTTGGAGAACCATCGGGATTCAATCAGTCAAATCCCAAGGCTGTCATCCAAGTTTTCAATACGAAAAAGCCTTGGTGAATTCCACATCTTCGATAGTTTTTCGGGTTTTTACGACTTAAATCACCACCTAAACCTGTATGTCACTAGTTAAATCACCCTTTTCACTCGTTCAACCACCATGTTCACCGGAGCATTTTTGGCACCGCGGACGCAAAAACGCCCACGCCAGCCACGCCAGCGCGCCGCGCCTTCGAAGATGCCTGCCTCGTTGCAGAAATACTGCGCGTTACCCAAAAGAGGAGGCAAACACTCCACCGTGCACGACTGACCTGGGCGACTTCGATGACCCGACTTCGCTGGCACCAGAAGAACTCAATAGTGTTTCATGGAATTTCATGGTGATTCTATGGGGATTTGTTGATCATTCTGATACCATTGGTTATTTTTATGTTGATTGAAACAGCATGGTATTCACACCATGAAAAACACCATTTTCAGATGTTGGTGAATACCATGATGTTTTTTGTTGTTCAGGGTGATTCAATGGATTAACCAGACAAATTCAAACAATCCTCACCAACAGTTTGCTGTGGAAAAATCACAATATATATATATATATGGATATAAATGATATGGTGAAATGGGCTTTTTTCTGTACTTGTGCAAAACCATCAAGAAATGGTGGTTTCATGGGATATTTCATGGGAATATACCTCTGGTAAACTAACAGTTTGCTATGGAAAATCACGATGTTCAACAGCTAATTCAACTATTTCTATGGCAATGTTCAACAGCTATGTAAAATTACCAGATGGTATTTGATTGTTTATATTCTATCCCCACCAAACATATACCCCCTTAGAATGGGAATATGGATATCCTCACAACATAGATGTGCTTACTTGCGAATATCTTCACCAGCTGATATTGACATATCCCCTCCACATCCAAAAGTTGTTAACTTTTAGTCCCAATGAATATCTCATCCATTGGTTATAATACTGCTCATATAAATCCTCATGTTTACCCTCTGGTAAACTAACATAGCTATTGAAAATGGCCATAGAAATAGTGGATTTATTCATTAAAAATGGTGATTTTCCATGGTTTTTTGGATGTTTACCAGAGGGTAGTGTTTTGCTGTTCAAATCCCAACAATATTGGTTTTATCCCCATAAATCGATCTTCCCCATAGCATCCCCAGATGTTGGTGAATCCCATTAGCCATTGATGCATGTTATATAGTCAATATCCCAAATATATTTTATATCCATTCAAATTGCATATTTCTAAATATATGTTCACTATTGTTTTTTTCCATGGGATACAAATATCAGTAGTTCTGTCTTGTGTTATATATACTACATATGTATACATTTCCAAGTACATCTATATCTATATATTACTATACACTACTGATAATGCATATTTCCAAAAATATTTGTCCATGAGGAGATACATATTTCTTTGATATATGTGATCCGTGTAATATACATTGTATATCCCCTTTACTATATAATTTATGGTCATTATTAGTATATAATATATTTGATAATATACATTGGCATATATATATATATATATGATATTATATGTGTCATTATTTATACCATTCTATGGTACACATTACGTTATATACATTATATATCCCATGTACTATATATTTATAAGTCCTTAGTATCCCATGTATTAGATTCTATAAACATGATATTATAAATCCCATGGAATTATGAAAATAAATCCCATGGAATTATGAAAATAAATCCCATGGAATTATATAGACATCCCATTGCTAATGCTACATAGCCATCAGTAACTGGTTGGTGGTACACCTACCCCTCTGAAAAATGACGGAGTTCGTCAGTTGGTATGATGACATTCCCAACTGAATGGAAAGTCATTTACCAAGTCATGTTCCAAACCACCAACCAGCTACATATCATATTCCCATTGTCGTTGGTTTGTAGCCTATTAACCACTATTAACCATCACTATTAACCAATATATCATCCCATTATCACATCACATCATATCACTGCATCACTAGCCTATTAAAACCACTATTAAATCACCATTAAATCACCATTAAATCCCATTAAAACACCATTTATATTCATTTATCATATTTCCCCATGGTAAATCCCAAGAAAATCACAACCTCGGCCATCCCACCACTGCGTCGAGCTGCCACTGACCAGTCCATCGCAGCTCTGCGCCTCGTAGCCCTCGGGCAACGTCTCCGGGGCACAGGGCACCTCCACGGCGTGAGGGGGGCAGATCTCCAGGAAAAATGGCTAATTTATGGTTAATATATGGATAATCTATGGTTAATGGATGTTCATGGGGATTACCCTGAAGTCTCAACTGTCTTGCTACGTTGAACTAGTTGGGTGATGTGAAAAATTAGGACATTTACCCTCTGGTAAACGTTTACATAACTATGAAACGTTTACCAGGCCGGGTAACCATGAAAAATGCTGATAAAAAGTGGTGATCAACCATGAGAACTTAGAGATTTAACCCTGAAAAAGGGTGATTTAGTAGAGATTCAACCATGAACCATTAACTGTTTAACTGGTTAATCTAATGGTTATGTATGGATAATCTATGGTTAATTTATATATATATGGATAACTCAAATTGTGTTTCACTGTTTTTAAATTGTGTATATAACCAAGCAACAGGTGAAAAACATTTGAACAAGGCCCCAAAAGAAGCAAGGTTTACATAGCCAGCAAAAAATACTGCTTTTGCCATCTAAAAAATGGTAGATCAACCATCAAAAATGAGGATTTTACCATCAACAACTAGCAGAAATGGGAAGAGTTGGCGGTTCCAATCTGACTCCTCTCGTCCGAACATAGATATACCCCTTCAAACTACAGAATGTCCTCCAAATTCAAAGTTGTGAGTGTTTATGTTAGATTTAAGTGGCAAACGCGTCGTCCTTCATGTGTTTGTCTTCAACAAAATGGACCCATTTCTTGGCAACACAAAATCATACGGCCATCATATATTCATGGTTGCAACTTACAAGCTCAATTGCTGCAATCCCATTTTGAGTGGTTGAAATCTACAAAATCTCCACGTCAAAAATAAACCATAATCTATCTGGCTAACTTTTCATGATTCACCAACCTGAAGATATTTCAGCCACTTTGGGAGAATGTCCTGTCTATAAATAACCATGAAAACGTCGTGACTTTTTTTTGCACCTTTTGGTTGTCATGGTTTTCAACCAAATGATCCCTCAAGTAAGTCAGGATATCTTTTCATATAATGTCAACTCCGGATTAATAACCATGGTTTATTAATTATGGGGGTACCCTCCAAATAGTCACAATATGATACACAAATATACACAAATGGCATCCACCCAATTAAACAGCCTAGGGGTTATTAATCCAGGGTTGACATTACTCAAGTGATATTTGGGGGTCCTTTAGCCGCGTTTCTGTTGCTTGTCAGCCAGTGAGGTAATTACTTCATTTTTTCATCAGATATCCATCCTGACATTTGATCTACTTTTTACATTTGGACATGTTTGCTGACACAGATTCGAACATTTGCTCTGACATATATTAGCGCATGTCACCAAGTTTGACATCGTGTTTTTCCTACCCATTACAATTTTGAAATATCTTTTGACAGTCTATCAGAGTATCTACTTCAACATTCTATCAGACATAAATATTCCCATTTTATCCGCCCTATATTCTGACATGTTATCTGGCATTCTATCTTGCCCGATTCTAATATGTATATAAATATATACATATGTTGTTCGGAACCTTTAACTGGCATTCTGTATTATGTATGTGCTGGCATTTGATTCTGATATTTTTATCCAGCATTCTACCCAACATGCTACCTAGAATTAATTCAGACTTTTATCTGGCACGCTTGTTATGACATACATCTTTTCGCCAAATACTCAAACATAAATCGGATATTTCAGTTTGCTCTATTTGACACATATTCTGATATTTAATCAGACATTCTTTCTGAAGTTTGTTCTCAGATCTATTGACATTCTTCGGTCGTTTTACCCGACATATAATAACTTGATTTTGTCGATGCATTCTATTTGGCATATATTCCAATATATGTTTTTCTGACATGTTATTTTGCTTTCAGGCGTGGCATGATGCGTGGGCCCCATGATTAAGAAGATAATCTTCGAGCTTTCGGGAGTGAAACCCCCGAAAGCTACGCCCAATCAAAGCCATGTTAGAAAAGTTGTATAATGGATTTCCCACTACATCTCCATAAGATGTCTCCACAAGATGGTTTGGTAATACCTATATATATACATATATATATATACATATACATATATATATATACATATATATATATACATATATCCACTGTCTATTTTCGAAGGTGTCTTGTCCCCATCATTTGAGCCAAAAATTAAAATAGCCCCCATCTCATGATACGACATGGTTGAAAACGGTTTCCCATTCATATGGGTTAGTTCATAATCTGGTTGGTGGTATACCTACCCCTCTGAAAAATATGAAAGTCAGTTGGGATGATTATTCCCAGTGTATGGAAAAATAAAGTTCTTGTTCCAAACCACCAATCAGTAATTTTATAGAATTATCTAAAGAGTATACTTGTAGTATAATGGAAAATTCCCAAGTAAACCATTTTTTACTACAGAAAATCCCATTTCCAAGTAGTATAATTCCCATCTAAAACAGAAAAAAATCTATGATATGCCATTAAGATCCCATCAATATCCAATTCCTAGCCTATCAACCAAGGTATTTCGAAAAAAAATAAAACATCATGGTAGGCTATGTTTCTACTATATCCCAAAAAAAACATGATACCATCTTTTTCTATTAATATCCATCTATTCAAAAGCATCATGTTTCACCCATCTTCACCATTCTATATATATCATATCTCCATCATTTTCAGTTGTTTACCCTCTGGTAAACTAACATAGCTATGGAAAATCACCATTTTTTTATGGGAAAATTCACTATAAATGGTGATTTTCCATAGCTATGTTAGTTTATCAGAGGGTATACTTAAAAAAAACATGTTAAACCCCATTCTCGGTGAAATTCCCCCATCTTCCCCCGTCACCCTTTGGTAAACGTTTACACAAAACTATGGAACCTCACCATGAAAAAAATTGTCAATCACCTAACAAAATGGGAGATGTTCATCCATTATCCATTTTCATCCATAAATGGGTCATGTTCATCCATTTTCATCTGGTAAACCAAGATAGCCATGGATTATGGCCCATTTATAGATGGTTTACCGAAAAAAAAAATGGCAATTTTACAGTTCGCAAAGGTGAAGTATGGGTATTACTATGGGATTAACTATGGGAGTAACTATGGTGTTACTAACGAAAAAACCATTGTCCATAGTAATACCCATACTAATACCTAATGGAGCTTAGAAATTATAATCCCATAGTAATACCCATAGTTATGGTGTTACCGTTGTACCTTATAATCCCATTGTACCTTGCCATAGTTCCATTTAGTACCCATTTAGTACCCACAACTATGGTGTTACCAGTAATTACAATACCTATATGGGGATGGGTCAAAACCCTGGTACCTAGTGAACCCCAAAATAGCTGGTAAATGTATGTTCATCCCACTAAAAATGTATCTATAGGTATTGACCCATACCCACTTAACTTACCAGAGGCTACCCAGCCTGCACGGTGAAGGTCACTGTGATCGCTGTCTGCGTTATCGAGGTTATGGTGGTCACCGTGCTGGACGTGCCTCCCAAAAAGCGAACTCAACGAACGAAGGGCGGCCGGTGAAACAATGGCTCTAACAATGGGTATTACTATGGTATTACTATGTGTATAACTAATTACTTATGGATTATGAAATGGGATTATTAGTATTAGATGGGATTATTATAAGTATTATGGGATCTCTTACCCATAGGTATATCCTTATTACAACTTATAACCTCCATAAGGTATTACTATGGGTATGACTATGGGATTAACTATCATAGGATTATAGTATACTACTATGGTTAACTAGTAATAAGTTAGTATGGCTAATAAGTTAGTATTGTTTAACTACTATGGGTAAAGCCATGGGATTAACTCACTATAATCCTGTGGGTATTGGTCTAACTATTACCCTCTGGTAAACGTTTACATAGCTATGGAAAGATCCACCATTTTTAATGGGAAAATCCACTATAAATGGTCATTTTCAATAGCTATGTTAAATTACCAGAGGGTAACTATTACTGTGTGGTATTCTGACTATTGGGTATAACTACTACTGAGGATTATAACCTCCATCCAAGTCTGGATATACCATAGTTAGACCCAAGAAAATAACTTCAACTGTTGGGATATACCACTTATAATTGGGCTATGTTTATGGCTCTAACTATGGAATTTGAACCCCCATACATTGGGATATAAACTGTATAAACCCTAGAAAAGTTAGATATAAACATATATAAACTATATAAAATCGTAGATAAACTATATAAACCCCACAAAGTGTTATAGGCTATTTATTATAAATAGCCCTAGCCATTAATTCACAATTGTATAAACTATATAAGCTATAAACTATAAATTATAATTTCATGGCTTTGGAAAGTTCATGCATATCCCCATTGGAAATGGGATAATCGTTCAACAAAACCTGAACGACAAAGATGTGGATCTTTAGGAGACCAATGGATGTTGTTTTTTGGTTGGTAATGATAAACAATTGATAATGATAATAATTATAATAAACATAATAGTGATAATAATGATAATTAATAATGATAATAACGATTATAATGATAGGAATGATGATAATGATGATAATAATGTTATAATACCAATTAATAAGTTGATATCGGATATCTTTATGTTTATGTTTTTGGAGAGATTTCCGATGAAAAACTATGGCGTCAAGAATAGATGGGGACATTCACCCACGTCAGGGTGGATTTCCAGAAATTTGGATATGCTGGATCTAGAGTTTGCCGAAAAATATGTGAAAAATAGCCTCTGGTAAATTAACATAGACCCTACCAGATAGGGGTTGGAAGATGAGTTTCCATTAAAATTGTGATTTTCAGGGTCCAACTGTTTATTTACCAGAGGGTTTACCAATGGATCATATTTTGTGGTTTACCAATGGAACTGTGGATCCTTAGCACCCAAAAAGTGATCAACGACATGGGCATTTCATCATCGATGCGCCAGGTCGATGGAAGCTCAAAAAGTCTTCCAAATCACTAGTGGTACCCTCTGGTTATGTCAAAATAGCTATTAAAAATGGCCCATAGAAACAGATGATTTCCCAATAGAAACCTCCATTTATTTCTAACGGATTTTCCATAGTGATGTAAACGTTTACCAGAGGGTAATATACCATGATTCTGGGCAAATTATAGTGGTAACATCATAGTAACATCATAGTAACATCATTCATGGATCATGGGGATTTACATGGATTTACTGGGCCGCATAAGTGAAGAAAAACAAGTGATTCTAGCTATGTCAACATCCATTGTGCCATGGTTGAATGGAAGTCATCATTGTCTTCATCGTCATGCATCATCATCATCATCATCACCACCACCACCACCACCTATGGGTTGAATAATGGGAATGATATCTACTAGCTATCCAATCTACTCTTGCAGAATTCAGAACGCTGAGCATGTTTAACGAATACTAAGACAATTCCAGTGAAGATCGGATCCCACAGGTGATACAATGGGATAATGATTGGATATTGATGGCGAGGTTATAAGTTTGATTCTTTGTCAAAAAAATAGATTCTAAAGAATGGTACACTTAGAGTCACCCTGTGGTAAACTAACATGTACCCTCTGGTAATGACACAGTTCGCTATTGAAAATTGCCATTTTTCATGGGAAAATTCACTATTTCTATGGTGATGTTCCAGAGTATCATAGTTATGTTAGTCATTACCAGAGGGTAACTATTAACCATTAACCATAGATTATCCATATATTAACCATATATTTACCATAGATTAACCATTTATATTTACCAGAGGGTTTTTTGGGAAAACCCATGGATTTTTCGTTCGGAAACTGATCTACAAATGGTGGATTCTCCACATCTCGCGAAAAAAACCGTCCTGTGCTGGTGGCTGTTCGGGTGGTTCCTGCGTCACGGAACAGGAGAATTTACGCCAATCCAAGATGTTCATCCTGTGGGTAAAACAATCGATCGATTAGTTAATAGATATCATATCTAGTTATATAAACAATGGGGATCTATAAATACAAATGGTTAATCTATGGTTATCTATGGTTAATCTATGGTTAATGGTTAATAGTTACCATCTGGTTATGACTAACAGTTCGCCATGGTATAGATGGCCCATAGAAATAGGTGGTTTACCTATTAATAGCATGGGTGGATCTTTCCATGGCGAACTGTTAAATAACCAGATGGCACCAGCCATGACTGGAAATGGTAAGTTTATACCACCAACCTATCAAAATTGTGATTTTCCCATAAAAAATGGTGATTTTCCCATAAAAAATGGTGATTTCCTATCAAAATGGTGATTTTTTTCTGGGGGATGGTGGCTGCAGATGATTTTTTCTGTTAAGCCCACATCTCTTCAGTCGGACCAATTTTCTGTGGGTTGTGGCCCTCTGAATTTAGAAACCGAACAAAATCACCATGGAAATCACCTCTATGGCCAAGCATTGATCAAATTGATAACCAGTTCTGATACCCTCTGGTAAACGTTTACGTAACTATGGAAAGATCCACCATTTTTAATGGGAAAATTCACTATAAATGGCCATTTTCAATAGCTATGTTAGTTTACCAGAGGGTAACCATTACTGGCTCAAGGTTTACGGGTTACAAGTTGGGGGGATGATAGATTTCGGAGTGTTGTCACTGCGATGTCTTGCAAAGCAAAGATTTACGAGTACCATATCAAGAACCAATGATCACTGCTTAATACGGTTCTCATAGGTATGTTTCATATGATTCATATGATTCATATGATTCATATCCCGGTTCTTATTCGACTCATTTTATGGATCCGTCACAGGTGCTGACCGTCATACCACTGCATTGGTTTACATGGAAAAAAGTGCAGCAAATCACGATTTCTACATGATATTGTAAATCCATGTGAATCCTGGTGACCAAACCCTGCAAAACATCCGAACCACATTTTCCCATCCGTCCTGTACTGGTTCTTGTGGTGCTGGAAATGCTCGCAGTTGTACTGCTCGTCGTAGCGCTTGTTGTGCGGCTGGTGGTTATCGTTCTGGTGAACGTGGTCGTTGCGGTAAAGGTTGGTCTCCTGCCAACTTCATCGTTTCACTTTTTGTGTTTTTGTTTTTGTGGGTAAGTTTCCTCAATTCCAAATGGAAGAAGTCCGTGTTTTCATAGACTATCATATATACTATCATATATTCGGATATATGTTGATATAATGATATATTATGATATACTATGATATAATATCATATCTTACTCAATCATATTCTAATATATTCTTATGTATTGCTATATAATCTGAATTATCAACCAATTATATATGATATATTATGATATTATGTATTGTTATTGTTTAATTATGTATTGTTATTCTTACTTTGTGAACTAACCAAAACTCTCAACCACTGATTCCTTGAGCCTTTCAAAAGGTGAACGGATTCGCTTGGGATACCGTTCTGGATGGATTGGCGATGTCATCCCACCACATGGGATAATTACAAAAAAAACTAACCAACTATAAATATACAGGAGAAAAAAAAGAACTATCACCAACTATCATTTAATGACCAGAGGCCACAAAATCACGATAAACCACTATCAACGGTGATATTTATATACATATAACCCGTCAAGCTATAAACCACTTTCGTCATATATATATATATAACCACTATAAACCATAAACCCAATTTAAAAACACACAAAAAAAGGACAAAACCAGTATCAACATCTATCAACAAACATGAATAAACCACCATCAGTTGCAACCCAGACTATATATATATTTATTTATATATATATGAGCCGCGGAAGTTATTTAGTACAAAACGCAATTGACGGGGTGTTCCGACCTCGTTCTCCAGTCCCGTCACGTTTTTGGGGGTCTGACCTCGTTCTCGAATGCCGCATTTGTTTTTAATAGCTAAATGCTTTGTGCGCGATGCCTACCTCGTTCTCGGGGTGTTCCTCGTTTTACAACCTAACTATGATGCTTTCGACAAACCGGGGTACGCCACAATACTATTCTCCATTTAACCAAACAATTTCAGCCGTTGCTCATATTTCTATTTATTTAACATGAATATAACATCAATTCCAATTCAGTTGGAAAATCCACTGCACAAAGGTGCCATTGACTTACTGGAAAACAACATATGGCCAACGGATATCAATTTTTCTACCCACAACAAACAGCATCTCCAGCACCACCAGCACTCTCCGCGAAGCGCTCCAGAGGAAGTCGAAGGTCACCTGCTGCGGCGTGTTGACGCAGCGCCCGGAGCCGAACATCGGGCGCCAGCTGCAGCCCTCCGTCGCGTCGCAGCGCGCCGGGTCCTATGGCGGCGTGCCACGGCAACGCCACGGCAGAGGAGGCGTTGCGGCCGGGGGAAAATCTGCGAAGACGTTGGAAAATGATGACTTGGTTGATTTTGTCAATGGTGTTTTTTGAAGAAAACTGCCCAATTCACCAAGAGATCATCCCAGAAAATGAGGCAATGGTGGATCCCATCTGCCAAGATCTGGGTATGGTGATGCAAAATAGGATGATGTCAAAATACAGTAATTACATGTAATTACAAATGGCTGGGCGCCCTTAGTATGCAAAACATTCCATGATCCAATAGATTCATTTCCAATCAAGATAATCAAGTTCAAAGTTTATGATCTTGAATGATCCTGAGTTCACAGTTTATGATCCGTTTTTTTACTTTTGTTTTTTCCAACAGACCAAGTTTCATCAGCTGCCGTTCACTTTCCCCGCCTCAATGATCAAAAGGCAGGACCATGTTGTGATGTTTCCTGCGCCACGGCGTGTTGTGTGACGTTCGTGTTGTTGCTCAAATTGAAGAAATGGTTTGTGGGCCAATGGGGTTAGTAAATGGGATACCCTCTGGTAATTTAACAGTTTGCTATTGAGCATGACCATAGAAATAGTTGATTTGCCCAGCTATAAAATGGTGGATCTTTCCAGTTCGTTTTCTGTCAACGTGAAAACCAGGCCGGGTAATCCCGGACAACAATCGCCAGGGTTACCACAATATCGATTCCTCTGATGATCCTCCACAAGGATGATCCTCCACAGGGAAGGTCCCACGAGCAAATTTGGTGGATCCGCATGAATTTCCCACAAGTCGGTTAGTCCAATAAAGAGCCATTGCAACAAACGGCAGCATTGTTTTCTGTACATCCATGTTTTCTGTTTACATCATATTCATACTTCATCATGTTCAAATTTGGGGCACATATTGTACAACAAGAATTTACGGTATCTGTTTCATCTACCTTTACCAGAGGGTGGATTTCGTCTTTTCGCCCTGAATTTTCCCTCTGCATACTGCTCCAGCGCTCCTCCAATCAACGCCCGTTCTTCCTGATCAGGTTGCGTATTGAGTTCCGGCATAACACGTGAAAATTATGACATGATCTACTGGGGATATTTACCCACTACAACTCATCAACATGGAGAGATTAGCCAAAAATTATTGAGATGTGAACTCGGAAATATGAGCAATAAAACCGCAAAGTATCCATGAAATTGGACAAAAAAGACATGATGAAAGTTGAGAATTCCTGGAATCGGTAAAACAGAATGTCTGCGGGAAGCACCAAGAACTCAATGGGGCTCTAAATATCTCTAAACCATGATTTCAACTGCCGAATTCTTGTGTAAACCCAACCGTTGAGTCGGATGTGACGGAGAGTCAGAATTCAGCATACAGCCAAGGAAACCTCAGAACAACTCATGCAACCCGTATTTTACTGGATTTATGTTGTTGGGAAGATGTTACCCTCCTCTAAACTAACAGTTCGATGTGGAAAACCTACCATAAATTCGTAGATCATTTTCCTACAGAAACCCATGGCTTTTAGACAAGTTTACCCCAAGGTAACTGGTTGGGGGGGATAAAATCTGTAAAACTTACCCAACTCAAGCATGGGACAACATCTCTATTCTTGGGTTTTCTTTGCATAGCCTATTTTTTCTCCCCATCCCCAATAGGAAAATTTGCTTGTAGTCAATGGATAGCATTTGTAACTATGTACCCCACATTCGATCCATTTATCTCCCAATGTTATACTGGTTGGTGGTAAAACAACCCCTCTGAAAAATGATGGAGTTCGTCAATGGGGTTGGGATGACATCCCTTATTTTTGAAATGGAAAGTCGTAAACTTCATGTTCCAAAGCACCAGTATATCTCCCGAATATCCCAATCAGTTTGATCTCCCTAATACCCTCTGGTAAACGTTTACAAAACTATGGAAAGATCCACCATGTTCTAGCTGGGTAAATCCACGAACCAAGTCACCATTTTCAATAGCTATGTCAAATTACCAAGAGGGTAACTATTTTACCATTAACCATAGATTATCCATCATCATTAACCATATATTTAACCATAGATTAACCATAGATTAACCATAGATTTTCCATAGATTATCCATATATCAACCATAGATTATCCATCATCATAACCATATATTTATATTTAACCATAGATTAACCATAGATTAACCATAGATTTTCCATAGATTATCCATATATCAACCATAGATTATCCATCATCATAACCATATATTTAACCATAGATTAACCATAGATTTTCCATAGATTATCCATAATCTCCCAACCATGAGATAACCCTATAGATTTTCCAAAGATTATCCATATAGTCAACCATAGATTAACCAGTAGATTTTCCATGATGATCAATATATCAACCATAGCTAACCATAGATTTTCCAAGTTATCCCATATCTCAACCCATAGATTAACCATAGATTAACCATAGATTTTCCATAGATTATCCATATATCAACCATAGATTATCCATCATCATAACCATATATTTAACCATAGATTAACCATAGATTTTCCATAGATTATCCATATATCAACCATAGATTATCCATCATCATAACCATATATTTAACCATAGATTAACCATAGATTAACCATAGATTTTCCATAGATTATCCATATATCAACCATAGATTATCCATCATCATAACCATATATTTAACCATAGATTAACCATAGATTAACCATAGATTAACCATAGATTTTCCAT